>JAMQGT020005859.1:0-222103 GCA_024447675.2 Pterophyllum scalare
GTATTGCTTCTCACAAACACACGCACATACACACGCGCGCGCACACACACACAGAGCCAGTGAAGGATCGGTAACAGGGCTGTGATTATTAGTGCCATCAACCAAATTATTCCTTCTTCCAAGAGGGAAGGGGTCGGATTGCCTGGATCAGTCCTGTTACAGGGTATAGGTGTTGGGTTGCCAGATCCTGATCTTTTGGTCTTTGTATGTAAGTCCATCCGATCATTACACACCAAGAAAGAGCACAAGCAGTGCATGTGTGCGCACAGGGCACTGCATAAAGAATGCCCTTTAGTGGGTGCACTGTGTGTGTTAAATAGATGGAGCTGCGCTGATGACCAAGCCCTGTTTTTTTTTTCTCCCGGATTTCCCACAGTTTGTTTCAAACTGTACATCTGCCTTTGAAGGAGAATGAAAAGCCCTTATCAAATGTGAAAAGCTCTGAGCAGCAGCCAGCTTCTCCCTTCCCAAAGCAATCGCTGCTGGCAGGTGGTCCTCCCTATCCTTCGACAGCATTCGTAGAAGAGACAACATAGAGAAACTGGGATAAATGCCCGGGAGAAAAAAAGCAGACTTATGACAGAGGGTGGAGTTGATGAGGCTCATCAGAGCCTGCATTTCATTCAGGTCCCAAGGGGATGCTGTAGACCATCTTTGTCACTTTACACACATACATCCACAACACACACACACACACACACAGTAATCTGCTGCTATCTAGTGGAGCAGCATTACACCTGCAGCACTCCTCATAGTAAGGAGTTGGTTCGGATATCAGGTAAGTTTACAGGCCTATAGCAAAAAGCTTGCACAACACAAAGCAGTTTCCTAACAATTCTGCATTTCTTCACATGATTTAATTTAGTCTTATAATAAGTGGCTGGGAGAAACACCACGAAATCCAACTCCAGGAAAAAACATCCTATTGCAAGAGAGAATTTAGTCAAAGCACGCAGGTAAATAGATAGGATGTGGGAGGCAGGGAGGGAGGAAGGATGAATGTGGATCTATGTGCCCCTATAACCTACCTTTCCCTGGCACACCCAACTTAAGAGAGAGACAGCCTCACGTTACTGGAGCTCCATAGTCACGTTTCACCATCCTCCTACGGGTCAAAGGTGAAAGACTAAAGAGAAAAAAACGCCAAAATTTAAAACCAAATCCCTTTAACAAAAAAAAAAACTTAATTACTCACACAGCTTTGCGCCTTTGCTGCTGCTCTGGCGGGTCTCGAAGCAGCAGGGGTCGGTCTGCAGGGAGGAAAAGTGTGCCACCGGGAACGGAGGATGAATATTTAACGACCGCTATTCTTCGGCGGCCGGCCGGGGGCTCGAGTTCCACACACTCCGGTGTGAAGCGATAAGGTCCCCGGGTGGGCAATACCAGTCATACGTGGCGATACACACTGATGTATGTAGTGACAAATAAACAAGGTAAGCACGTAACATTAATTATTAATAAAAACTTAAATATTAATTTAATTAATAAACAGCCTCACTTTAAAAAAAAAAGATGTAGCACCGTTAATAGGGGGGTAAAGTTAATTTCCTGCAGTGTACCTGCCTGCTGGTCGGAGCTTTGCTGTACTGTATGGTGCGCATTATTATTATTTATTTATTTTTACATTAAACATTTCCTCATCCGGACTCAGCACGGTGGGAAAGTGTGCCACGAGATGACTCAAGGGGGAAATGGAGCATAACAGATGAAGGTGAAGAGTCACCACCACCACCACAACAACAAAAATGTACCATTAACGTCTCCACATGAGCAATCCTTCTGCCGCCCGCCAGATGGACCCGCCTGACAACAAACAAACTGCAGAGCGCCACAAACTGCTGCATCTCCACTGGATTCGCTCCATAACCCAGACGACCTTGCCGTCTCCCCCACATGACCGGCTGGCCCGCCTGTATCAAAACAGGTCTTGGCTTTGATATTAAACCTACTGTGGCGAGCCGCGAAGCAAGAAGACCTCGCTGGTGTTTCAGAAAAAACAAACAAACAAACAAAAAAAGCCTTTGGCTACGTTCGTGCTATTTTTGGCACTGTTAAGGAAACAGCGACTTGCATGCTATAGGGCTGAGCCAGTAGGCGCATTTGTTCGGTTTTTGGTCGACACGTTTCATAGCTGTTGATTCCAAACGCTACAACAGGTGCAGATGAGTGCAGTCAGCTGTCCGGACTCGCAGCTCGATTTTTAAACCAAATTTAGCGCTCTGCTGTCATCATTGTGCCCACTGAACAGCACTTTCCTTCAATTACTACTCCGTGTAAACAGTTGCCTAAATGTGCACTAATCTTGTCCTAAACATATTTTAAATTTAATCTAAGAGATAGACGAGGGCTGTAAGATAACCAGAATATAAAGAGTAAAAAAGTTTTTGCAAAGAGAAAGCATCTGAACAGTGGCGAGGAAGTTAGGAGTGGCAGAGCAGGATGCTGGGGTTCAGGCTGACAGATGAGTTCAGGCAGGCGTCTCCGTGGACTATGATATTTGTAGATGGCATTGTGATCTGCAGTGAGAGGAGGGAGCCGGTGAAAGAGAGACCCTGGAGAGATGGAGGTATGCGCTGGAGAGAAGAGGAATGAAAGTCAGTAGAAGCAAGATAGAATACATGTGTGTGGACGAGAGAGAGACAGGTGGAAAGGTGAACAAATTAAATTTGTGGGGTCAACAATGAAAATCAAGGCAGGTAAAGAAGGGAGTGCAGGCAAGGTGGAGTGGGTGGAGACAAGTGTCAGGGGTGATGTGTGACAGAAGGATAGCAGCAAGAGTGAAAGGGAAGTTTTACAAGATGGTAGTGAGACCTGCTGTGGCGTATGGTTTGGCACTGACAGAAAAGGAGGTGGAGCTGGAGGTGGAAGAGTTGAAGAGCAGTGATCAGGATGGACGGGATTATAAATGAGTACAGAGGGACAGCTCAGGCTGAGATGGTTTGGACATGCACAGAGGAGGGATAGTGGATATACTGGACAAAGGATGTTGAATATGGAGCTGCCAGATTGGAAAAGACCACAGAGAAGATTCATGGAAGTAATGAAGGAGGACATGCAGAGGGTTGGTATGACAGAGGAGGATGTTAAGGATGGGAAAATATAGACTGAAATGGAGGCAGATTATTTACTGTGCTGATTCCTAAAGGGAAGAAAAAGAAGAAAGAAGAGTAGTTCTAATTTCTTAAGACTTTCCCTTAATAAATTGCCTTTTGGAATTGGTGGATCGTTTCAGGACTCCAAAATTTATTTGAAAAATGGGTGGGGAATCAATTTTAAACTGTAGTTAATTTGAAAAAGGTTAATTTGATCTGTAACCTGTGAGGATTAATTGCAAGCAGACATTGCCTCATTTTAGAATAAAAAAAAAAAAAAGAAAAACACTGGGAACCACTGGATTCAATAAATAATAGCAGAGGGTATGGCTCTCTCTCTCTCTCTCTCTCTCTTTGGGTGCTTCTGTTGTGATTTTAGAGAGCTACGGGGTAGCAACAGCTTCAGGCGTGTGTGTGCTATTTTATTGTCTCTGGATGAAAACATTGCTTGAATGATTTGGCTGTTTTGGAGCCATTACATCCAGTAGTTGCTGCTAGAAATTGTTGCTCCCCGACAACAGCTCGCTTAGGGCCCCAAAACAGTAAATATCAATCATGCTTGACATGTTCCTGGGCACCTCCAGAGTAAATCAGTCAAGGAAAGTTACAGTGTCACCCCGCATGTTGAAGCTGCCTTTTTTTTCAAACAACATATAGAGCAAAACCCAGTTAGTGGAAGGTCATGTTTCAACTGCAAAAAATGGTGCTAAAGGTATCAAGTTGTTTGAGTGGAGAAATATTAGAAGAATATGAGAGAGAAATGGTCATTTTTTAAATGAAGAAATTAAATATAGGGCTCCTTAATGAAAAGCAAAAACCCCAGAAGAGGTAAACACCTAAAAGCCCTGGCTTTCTTACTTACTTACTTCTGAGTCTGAAATGGACGCAGTCGTGAGCTTTCCTGCTACTAGGCTTTGCTGGCTAGACTGCAGGCAGAAGAGCAGTGAGTGGATCGCCAACATTAGTCTTCCTGCTGAAGGAGACAGCGGAGTCTCAAGCACGAACAGCTGTTCTGAGACAAGCAGTCTCTGTAGCAGGTCAGAGGGTGAGTGTAGAGAAGCCCCACTGGGACAAGAGGGACCTGTGTGTGTGTGTGTGTGTTTGTCTGCACACTAGAGTGCGAGAAACGGGGGAGACAAATCTATAGACTGAGAGGGAGAGAAGCAAAGTGCCAGAAGGAGAGGAGAGCAGCAGGGTATATACGTTCATATCCACTTAATAGAGGCTCCACCTGGATAGGCAGGATAGTGGAGAATACCGAGGCTGCTGGAGTAGTGAGGGTCCTGCTGCGTGTCCATCAGTTTCAGATAATCCCTGCTGCTTCTGCTAAAGTGTCCTTGAGTCACATGTTGAATCTCTTCCTGTTCAGAGACGCACCTGACTGCTGTTACACTCCAAACCACAGTGAATTTGTTCCTGCCACTCACAAAAACTGCTGCTTTTGTGCGCCTGTCTTTTATCCACATGCCAGATTATCACAACCAAACATGGATCACACCTGCAGAATCCACCGAGACTCTTGGGCAGTGTATCCACTCAGACACCCTCTTCATGATGAATGGAGTATGTGTGAGTTTCTCTCTGTGTGTGTGTGAAGGTTAGTTAATGATGACAAATTGTCTTAAATTGTCCAAGAGACTAGGAATCTGCATTTTTTTTGAGTAGGGGGCATTACTTTGAATGACAATGGGATGTATGACAGTTGTATTTATGGGCTTGCATAATGCTGAAGGCTTGCTGTGCAGAAATTCAAAAATCTTTTATGAGGAAAACCTTGATGCTCTGGGGGAAAAAAACAGTTTTTGGACAATGGCACCTTTTTTGTAATGTTACCTCTGTATACAACCACAGTGAATTTTAGATAGACAATCAAGATGTTACTGAAAGGCAAACTTTAGCTTTAATTCAAAATTGTAACAAAAGTGTTGCATTAATTACAGGCACTTTTATACATTGTCCCTCATTGTCAGAGGCCCAGTGGACATCACCAAATGTTGTGTTTGCTCCTTGAGCTGCTCTGCCACGCCTTTATTGCAGCCACCTTCAGTTGCTGCTTTTTTATAGGTCTCTGTGAATTCATTTTTGTCTTCAGTAACTGAAAAGCGTCATTCAGTGGGTTGAGATCAGGTGACTGACTTGGCTTTCCTGTTCTTGAGTGTAACCAGTAGTTTGCACCTTGCTGTAAACCATCTGTATTTCCATTCAAAAAGGCATCTCTCGATTAGGCGTTGACAGGGATACACCTACCTCCTTGAAAGTGTTCTTGATTAGCCATTATGAAGCAGTTTTTCTTAATCATAGAAATAGTTCTGTGATTGTATATTTCAATTGTCTTCTGTGGTCTTTCGGGCCTTTTGGTGTTGCTAAGCTGGACAAATGCATTCATTCTTTTTAAGGATGTACCAGATATTTAATTTGGCCATTTCTAAAGTTTACTTGCACCAACTTCTGTTTGGACCTCATATTGAGAGTTCCATTGAAAAGCAAACAAATACAAGTTCAGCAATTTGAATGAATTCCAGATATTTCATCTTCTTAATTTGACATGAAATAACCAGCGAACAGGCCTGTTGGTTTAGTATAATGCATGTGCACTACAAAGAATTAATAGGTCACACATGCAATACAGCAAAAAATAACATGTAAATCAAGTGGCAGTCACTTTATGCAAAAACTGAGAAAACTCAGTAAAATTTAATTTCTTACATTCAAATTAGGTTTTATATGTTACATGTTAAAATGTAATTTTTTAAACATTGTAAAAATGTTAATTTCTAAGGCCTAAGAATGTGTAATTATTTAGTTATTCATGGTAAAGAATTCAATTGCATTTTTTTAGCTTATGTTGTAGACTTGTCATATGATGTATGATGTTTGTGTATAAAAAATACTAAGCCACCTTATACAAAACATATAAAGATATGGTGATGCACCACATCTTTATATGCACAATATGTACATATGATAAAATAAATGAAAATACCTTTGACAATAAATAATCCTTGCATTTAGCTTAACAATACAGTATTCACCAAAATATTTATGTATATAATGCCTGAGTGTATGCTAAACCCTTTAGTTACATTGTTTTAGTATGCAACAACTCAAAGTAACAGCCAATCACGTAACAACGTCACTCACCTGTAACCAGTTAATAAAAATAACATTTTGTCACAATATACCTATATGGACATGATAGATGATCGTGCATGACAGATATCATATAACCAGGCCATCTGTGGATTTGTTTTGTTGCAGGTCATACTCCTCTTATTGTATCCACATTTTTTTTACTGATTTTGTCTTTTGTATAGTTTATCACAAACGTTCATATTTAAAAAAAATAAAATAAAAATCTGCTGCTCAGTATATTTTGAAAAAAATAGGTATTTGGAGTTTTCAGATTTTTCACTTTAAAGCTTTAGGTTAGGATTTACTGGAAGTAGATGTGGCAAATTAATGCTATATTTATGAGACATTTTGGCTTTGTTTTTATAAATAGCAACCTCCCATCACAGGATGATATCTGCCTGATTGGTTATCGCTTACACATAATGGAAAGTAACATTATTTGTCTTCTGTACAGCTTCCGGGAATGAGCTTTCATTTGGAAAAACAAATCTGTGCTGTTTATCCACATTCAAAACATTTATTACAGAAAATCCACTTAGCTGTATTTCTTGAAAAAGGGCTATTAAAACATGATTCAGCTTCAGCATCTCTCCCCTCTGGGTGTTTTGAAAACACAACATTGTAAGTTCGCTTAGTGTAGCTTTAGATCTTCCCCACTCTCAAGCATATGAGAGCAAAGGGGCAACAGAGATGAAATTATCATGTTGTTTTCTGCGCAGCAGGTGATTATTTGATCATCGGGAACCACTCGGTTCTGAGATCGGGCTTTCATGTCGGGATGGCACTATGGAACGGAGATAGCACCTGGGTTGGTGCTCAAGAAGCACAGAAATGGAATATATCTGAAAGCTGATGCATCTCATAAGCTTGTTTTATGAAGCCAAATTACAATTTCTGATCTTTTTATCAGAGGAAAGTAGGCAGTCCACCCGTAGTTGATATTCTCTTATTTAGACATGGAGCAGTGTCACGTAGCAGAAGGGACACCTGTGGTCTTAAACCCGGCAGACTTGGGGCTTTGACTAATTGTACTGCAATCCAAGGCATTTATTCATATTACACAATACGTGGAAGATGTGCACCTGTAATCTATCAAATTGGTATCTCTCTTCCTCTTTGATGCTTCAGGAGGAGGCAGGATCCATAATTTTATATTCGGAAGAGCAAACTTCAGCAGATCGGCAGTAACACCACACGTGACAGAGAAGACAGTAAAGTACTGTATTGTCTACAAAGATACAGTATAGTCTGTTTGTTTTTTTTTAAAGAGAGTGTTTAAAAATACACTTGGCATTTTAAATACCCATAAACAGGTAATGAAATTTAATGAAAGCAAACATTAAGGTGAGCACAAGAAGAGGAATAGTTCCATCATCCGGTGCCCTTTATTAGCTACTGCTTCATTTGGTTTACAGTTTTAGCTGGAACAAACACTTTAGACAAAACCTTTTAGTGTGTTTGGTTTTTATGGCTATACTCCGTTGCGCTTGCCATTGTTGTAATGGTTTCCATGTTCTCTGCCCCTACATTTAGGACGTTTAAAATTTAGGTTAGCGCTGTAACAGGTGTCAGACTCAGAGGCAGAATCAGCAGGTAGGAGTAAGTATGAGAGAATAAGCTTTACTAGGCATAAGGCAAGATGTAGGTCAGAAACAGGTAGGCAGTCAGCAGAGGCAAACAGGGCCAGAAGGGATCGGGCAGGCAGCCAACAGTCCAAAAACTAGCTGGGTTCAAAGTTACTAATGCAGGCAGGCACACTGGCAGGTAGGTAGTTGCAGAAAAAAGGTTGCAATAGACAATCTGGAAAAGCGAGCTGAATTAATAAGCAGGTACACACAGTGCAGGGTAACGAGGTCCAGGTTTGTCGATAGGTTCAGGTGACTAGTAAAGATGGGACTATCCTAAGAGCCAGTGGCTAAATATCACTATAGTACATTCATATACTTCATTGTCTTACTGATGTTGGCATGGTTTCTGTGCTCTGCTCATTAAAAAATATTAATTGTGGAGCCTCAGAAATTAGGCTATATCTATAAAAGACTTGAAGTGAGACCCACAAGCAAACACAGCAGGTAGAGGAACAAAAATAAGCTTTTACTTGTCAAAAGGCAACATTTAGGTCAGTAACAGGTAGCGAGTCATCAGAGACAAACACAGCCAGAAGGGATCAGGCAGTCAGCCAGAAGTCCAAAGAAACTAGCTGGGGTAATGGTCTCTGAAGACAGCAGGCAGGCTGCAGTAGACCGTTTTCACACCGCACATTTGAACTTGGCAATCGAGGAAAGGCACAGGTGAAACTAATTTCATTAACGAGTTCGGTTCCATCATGTGTCCCAAAGAGGCCAGCACGCACAGTGCAGCCATTTTTAATTGTGTTAACTGCACCTGTGCAGACAACACGACAAGTCAAACTGTCTACTGGGAAAAAAAGGGGGAAAAAAAACCTTTGATAGAAAATCCAGAAGTGACTAGCTTTTCCAAACAGAACAGAGTCAAGGGAGGGAAAAGCTTAAAAACTAATTAAATGTATTTGAGTTGCAGTGCCGTCATCATATGGGCTTAGTTTGTGACAAGCTCTTCAAACTTTCAGTGCAGCGTAGACAGTGGTGATGGAGTACAGGTGAAGAATGATCTGAAGATGTGTAGCAGGACTGCTGATGAGCTCAATTCAGGGAGTGCTGGGTGCTGGTTCTGAAACTGGAGCTGAATGAGGGTTTCATTGATCTGACATTAAAATGATGGCTCCCGGCAGCAGTTTCATAGGTCACGGCAAAATCTGACTGATTTAACAGAGGGGAGAATGCTTTCAGTAAGCTTGTGTGATGGGTTGAGAGAGAATGTCTAAGCAAATATTAAAAAAGCGAGAGTGAATCTTCACCATTTTCATGCTGGTATATCCACATACTATGCAGCTGGTGGAGCAGGTGTGCAGGTGTAGGATCAAGTTTGCTTAGGATTGGAAAATCAATGCAAAAGTCTTGTGGTGGATGCTGGCATTAACTGAAAAAGCAGCAGACATGAAGGAAACTGGTGGGTCAGTGAGTAGTAGAAAATAAATACAGGCAAATTAACACAATACAATTAAACACCACTGAAGCTTAATTAAAAAAAATAAACAGGTAATTAGAATGAATGTAATGTAATTAGAAATGATTTTAACAGTCCTGCCCATGGAAAGATTCTTCATTTCAAAAGTTTCACCACCGGATCTGAATACATAATGTCTCCTGCATCACACATAAAAGCCCAAATTTTGAATTGTTTGTGCTGTGCAAGCTACAAGTTTCCACATCACACTTATATAAGTTGTTTGTTGGGCCATGCCTGGGTCCCAAGCTAGTTGCAATTTGCAGGTAAAAAGCCTTAAACTCAGAAGTTTTATACTATTTAAAGCATTTGACTCTTTAAAAAAAATGTAATTGTCAAACTTGGGATGGACTTCATCATTTGCAGTGAAGGTCAAACATTTAAAAGAAGTAAGGTTGACCTTTCTGGATAAATTCTGTTTAGCTGCCTCAGTTTCAGGGTCCTGGTATCACTCATGCTTACTCACTCTCACACTGTGAAAGCCAGTGTTAATTTTATTACTGATCCATGTCCTGATGTGCAAAGGCAAAATGTCTGTGGTGAAGATAAAATTTATACCCCTTAATATGAAAGAAAAGCAAAAGCAGGTTAACCCAAATTCTAACCTTTAATAAATTAGCTTCAGTGTTGCCCATACTATCGTCTTAAGGGACCCGCCCCTTACAAAAAGCACTCAACTGCAACTGGTTAGCAGCAATTATTCTTACACTGTATATGTTTTTAAATGACCCCCCCCCTTTTTTTTTATCCTTTTCATAGGATTCCTATAAATGTTTGTAGTTCACCAGTGTTTTATATTCATCAGCTGTATCTTCTTTTCTATTAACAGAAATTAAACAGTAGTCTAAAAGTAGAACCATGGATGAGTTATCAAGTGATGCCCTCAACACCCCCCCACCCCCTCATCCCACGCTAGGCGCTCTCCCTCTCCTGGGGGGTGGGGTGGGGGGCAGGCTTTCTCAGCTCGCTGCTGGCCTTGAACTCCCAGTTGGCCACTCATGATGGTCAGTCCACCTACATCAGAGTGTTTTTGCCAGAAAAAGCACAGGCAGCAACAACTGTAATCAGGATGCATGGGAGAGGGAACCACCAAAGGTATTTCTTGAGCAAATTCTCCATACCTCCCCACATACACCCTCTGAAGTTGGCAAATGATTAATTAGCGTAAGGATTTTGCGAAAGCTGTTTATGGTTTCTGTGTCTCTCCGTCTCACCCCCCTCTGCGGGAAGAGTAAATAAATGGTGTAGCCTCCAGTAGCAGCTGGAGAAAGTCAGAGATAATGTCAAGAAACAGCTGGAGTAAGTTCACCTCATTTAAGTCAGGACACACTCACTTGTTTACTTATGACTCACATACACACATCTCTGCATTCATTGCTCTGTCGCATGAATCTGACCAGACTAATTACTAAATTGCTGCATATACCATGTGGTGTGTATGTCTGCATGTTTACAGGAAAGTGTACCAGCAGGAATTTCCTGACTGGATGCTCCCCCCACCCCCTCTGAAAATGATTGTTTTAGTAAATAATATTCATTCTTCTTTTACAAATATGTACTTACAATTCAAACAGCTGGCCACATTAAAAAAAAATCAGCCACATAATCTCATTGTAATAGATACAGTTTGGGTTTCTCAAACAAATTTTTTTCAGAGTAACAGTCACAGCTGTCCCAGTTTTCTCCAATTTGTGGGATTGCCTGCTTTTAAACCTGGCATTTCTGAGAATGGATTTTTTTCAAATGTGCTTAAGGGGCATGTGCTAGCACTTTTAGTAAGATCTTTATAATGAGTCATTGAACGTTTGTGGGAATAAATCAAAAGTATATAATTCTACAAAAAAGGATTTATAGCACTAAAAAAAGAGGACTGCCTGCTTTGTGAAGTGCTGCAATGACATTTCAAAAGGTACATAACGCGTGAGTCTACATATTTTATTTCATAGAACCGGTACATTTACCTTTTAAAGATTTCCTAGTGTAACCAGCGAATTCCCGACACTGACATTACTACCTAAGATGTACACTCACTGGTCATTTCATTAGGTACATCTGTTTAACTGATGATTAACATAAATTTCTAATCAACCAATCACATGGTGGCAACTCAGTGCATTTAGGCGTGCAGACATGCTGAAGAAGGACGACTTGCTGAAGTTCAAACCAAGCAACAGAATGAGGATGAAAGGTAATTTAATGACTGTGAATGTGGCATGATTGTTGGTGCCAGAGTTTTTCAGAAACTGCAGATCTGCTGGGATTTTCCCACACAGCCATCTCTGGGGTTTACAGAGAACTGTCTGAAAAAGAGAAAGTATCCAGTGAGCAGCAGTGTCTCATTGACACCAAAAGTCAGAGAATGTCTAGCTTAACTTAACTTAGGAAGGCAGCAATAACTCAAATAATCACTTGTTACAACCAAGCTGAATGCACAACACATCAAACCTTGAAGCAGATAGCAGCAGAAGACCACACTGGCTGCCATGGCTGTAACCACCTGCAAGGTCACTGAGGTCTGGGCTTCAGTTTTTTGTTTTTTGTTTAAACAAGACAGTAAAAATGGGCTTAACTCGTTGAATCAAAGTGTCATGGTCTAGATGCCATTTACATCAAACAGTAGAATTCACAAAATACAAAGTTATGGCCCACCCTACAGTCACTCTGGTTGGGCTGTGTTTAGAGGTTATGTTGATGCATGCAACTCATGAGGAATGATAATTTGTTGTTTTAGGCATGAGGAGGCACTCTGTATGGCCAGAGCCGTGGAGTAAGTGCTATTTTAATTTACAGTGAAGGAATTTTTTATTTTTTTTATTTTATTGTTTTATACACACAACACTTTTCTTCCATATTTTTATACACACGGTTGTCCCTGCAAAAGATGGAAGCTTTAAAAAGTATTTTACAGTTTCTCTTTAGAAGTGTAACCTTTTCTACTGGTCATCGGAGCACATATGCTAGACCTTAAATAGGCAACATTAAGAGAAAAGATTCTGGACCTCACAGATTTCTAAACCCTGGTTATGGACCTACTGGATGCCACTCCTGTCAGCTAAGATCAGGAAACTGAGGCTACATTTCACATGGGCTCACCAAAATTGGACAATAGAAGATTGGGAAAATGTTACCTGGTCTGATGAGTGCCGGCAAATCTGCAGCAGTTGTGTGAAGCAATCATGTCAAAATGTCTGAGAAATGTTTCTAGCACCTTGCTGAATCTGTGCCACAAAGAATTAAAGCAGTTCTGAAGAGAAAAGGTGGTCCAACCTCATACTAGCAAGGTGTAGTTAATGAAGTGGCCAGTGAGTGTATAAGTAATAGTGACACTAACAGCATGTCAGTCTTTAACAGCATGTTTGTGACATTCTCACAGGTGCAAGGTATCAAAAATAACATTGACCATTTGGTATTGAAGTACAAAGGTGTCATAGAAGATTACACAGTAGGTGGAAAACACATTGCCTTCAATGGGAAACAAGTGATCCCACTGGAGCCATGTTAATGTGGCCTTCACTGATCACATCGAACACACCATATGTGCCAAGAAAATGCTACAGCATCACCTTACAAAGAGGGGTGTGTGTGTATGTGTGCGTGTGTGTGACCGCATAATATCACCACCCCACAATCCCTCAGTGGTCTTTGAGGAGTTGCAACAGATGGACAATATCCTTGCAGAGCTGGAGTTTCTCATTCAGGAGAAAAATGTCTCAAAACCCAATCTGCATGAAATTACAGAATGACCAAACGGTGACGCTGAGGATTAAAACTGTTGTTTGCCAGCACACTGAGTAGGGGCACTCATCTGAGCAAACTGAGTGCTTGATTGACTGATAAATTCATTAATCATATTCAAAGTACTGAGTTGATAAAACATCTTTGTATCAGTGTTCTAGTTTGCTTTTTACCTTTTAAATCAACATTTACAGGATTTAATGTAAGTGATTAATGGGCAGAAAATTACTGAATCACTTGCTTGGTGATTTGTCACACTTTTGATGGAGGAATATTGATTGGAACACAAACCCACAGTGAGGGAATGCAGGCCAAGCTGAACTTTTACAAAGTCACTTGATCAATGGTGAAATCTCTTGGCAGCGTTTCAGGTAATTGTTCAGTCTATCCCTCAGCCAGTGCCTCAGGAGTTCTTTCCTTTTTAATATTTCAATAATTACTCCCTCTAAGACTTTGAAAATAGAATATTTTACTTGCTCTTGTTCACAGCATCCAAACAAATAAGCCCACTATATTTTCTCATCTCCAGAGAAGCCAGTAACTGATCATTTTCTCCTTATTAACCCAGTATGCTGATGCCAACATTCAACCTTAACATTTCCCTCCACCACCAAGAACACAGGATCAGCATTTGGCTGATGGCCGGGCTGAGGGTTTTATGTTATTATCTGGTTATTGGATTCATCCCCATAATCAGGGAGTCATCCCAAGATAAAGTCTTGCCAATCTTGTTGATGCGTAATCGACAACACTAAACTTATAAGCTACTCTCCTGACTGACATCATTACGTGTATTTTTTTTACTTGTCAAAGTTAATGGAAAACAAGCGTATTGAGTACTCTTGTGGCTTTTAAGAGTTCAAAGGGGATCTAAAAATACATCACTGGAGTGGGATAGTTCACCTGTAAATATTTGCTGGTTCACATGTTCACAATCAGTTTCATCCAGCATCTCACTGAGTCCTGTGCTGTCCTGTGCGCCAACACACAAACAGCCTCTCCAACACTTAGTGAAAACAGCTAATAAGTTCTGACAAACCTTTTAGCATTTTAGTAAATCTTGTATTTAGAGGACACACTGTCTGTCCTTATCAAGAGATCTGCGGTAATCTGAAAATTAATATTGCTTCAATCTCACGGTCAGGCTTTTGTTATTGCCAGTAAGAGATTTAATGCACCCTCTGGCTACGCTGATAATAGAAAGGTCATAAAAAGTTACAGCCTCAAGATGAGCTATTTTAAATTGTTCTGTGGACTGGACCAATTAGTTTGATTTGGCTACAGTCTCCAACATTGAAATGCTCTATTACACCGACTTCTTGGCTGCAGTGCCCCGAGTACCCAACGTATACTCGGAGCACCCGGAGAATTTAACACTCTATACACACACAATATACAAATGGGATTTCCTGTAGCTTTGCAAATTTCCAAGCTGTCAAATTAGGTGTACCCTGGTGCTTTAAGTGCAAATTAGCCAACACAGTCTAAATATGTACTTCCCCAGATAAACTAGATTGCATAATTTCTGCATGTTTTTGTGTGTGTTCAAAGTTGTTACTCGAGCTGGGCCGTGTTGAGGAGTGGGTGCACTTTCTGCTCCTGTTTGTGTGTCATAATGCTACAGAGCAGAAGGACTGTGACCTCCGTATGACTCCTGTGATTGTCAGCTGCAGCTTCTTGGCTGCTTCATGAAACCTGCCACTTATTTCTTACATATTTAAAGAATAGATTCAGGGAAATTTACTGGAAGATGGGGTGAATGACTTAGCCTGGCTTTATCCAAAGGTTTCTCAACCTAATAACCAGCATTCCCAAAGCTTGCTAACTAATATGTATTGGACAGTTTCTGCATCTCTGTCAGCTTGGAGCTGCTCAGCAGTCCTGGGTCATCTTTATCATCTTTTCCTTTCATGATGTGCCAAATTTTTTCAGCTGGTGAAAGGTCCAGACTGCAGGCAGACTATTCTACTATGAAGTCATGCTGTTGTAGTAGATGCGGTATGTAGTTTAGCATTGTTTTGCTGAGATATGCAAGGCCTTCCCTGAAAAAGACATAATCTGGATGGGAGCATATGCTGCTCTAAAATCTATACATAACTTTCAGCATTGCTGGTGCCTTTCCAGTAATGTTACTGACCTGCTGTGAATGAACCTAATTAGTTGCAAAATGTTCCTCCAGCTGTTTCTTTGGAGTACCACTTACTTTTCCAGCCTTTAGTTGTCCTGTCCCAGCTTAAATTCAAAATGAGCTAATATATTCATGAAATAGTGAAATGCCTAAACTTTGATATGTTTCCTGTGTTCTGTTGTAACTAAAATACGGGTTTATGAGCTTTGCAGATCATTGCATTCTGTTTCTGATTCACATTTTACACAGTGTCCCAACTTTTTTGGAATCGGGTATATAGATGCCGCTGAACAAGGGCTCTATTTTAGTCATTTTGGCTGGAGCTGAACTAAACAGCAAATAAGTTTGAACTCTTAGCAAAACCACCCCACGGTAAAGGCAAGGGGTGTGCTTGATTTGAAAATGAACTTCATGGCAAAAATGTGGTCGTCCTATCATGACACTCATTTTGTAGCAGCTATTTTATTGTCATAATTGTTGGAAGCCAAAATATTTGAAATTTAAATCCCACTCTTAATTCCAATAACTTCATTTACAAACGGAACCTGCAAACTAGCGACTGAGATCATAAACTTATTAGGGCAATGCTTACTGAAGTCATAGATCAAGTGAGACTTTTTTCCCCATAGAGTTCAATACCTTTGATTTGCAACCAGAGAAGTCACCCCCCTGCTGAGATTTAAGGAGCTTCTACATTGCTTTCATGAGCCTAACAGTGAGCCATCCTTTCTATACAGTCTATGGCATTTTTGTAGAACACATAGCACTAAGCCCAACTTTCAAGAAACTAAAATATCTTCCTTGCCTCTGCAACCAGTCCAGTTGCATGTGTATTGGAAGCAGATTTATATAATATACTCCATGTGGCGAAGACTTTAAGGAAATTTAATAGATGAGCATTAAAGATGAGTCTCACCAGTTCAGTGATCACAATATTACTTTCTGTTCCTGAAATATGAGATTGGATAATGACCAGAAAAGTGTTTTTGCAAAACATTAATATCTCATGTTGACCTTTGACCTTTTGGAAAATATCATCACTTTGTCATTTTATCTTATTAATAATTTGTGTTCACTTTTTGTGATGATTAGCATATGAATTATTGAGTTATGGCCAAAAAGTCCCACTGAAATTTGATCTTTGACAACCAAAAATTAATCTGTCCCTGACGCTTCAGAGCTGTTTTGTAAGTTGGTGGTTTTAATGCTGTGGGTAAGAATGGACAGACAACCCAAAAACATAATGCTGTCGAGAGTGGCTGTCACCAGTGCAGATGCATAAAAGTGAGACAAGCTGACCACTTTATGAATTAAACAAAAAAATAGTGTGGTAATCTTTCTCATTTAAAAAGCCCTAAGCCAAGAATACACTGTTCTGTGTAACGATGGCTTTGTCTGATTGCAGCATTGCAGCAGAGGCTGTTCTCCACTGATGGAAATGTAAGTGTAACAACAGTCCAGCAGAGCACTCAGGCAAATTCAGTATTTATGGAGAACATTAAAGCAGTAATGGTGGCCAGTAATTGTCCATTTATTGGATTATTTCAATAAAAAACTGCAGGATGCTTCCAAGTTAATGCAGTTAAATAACTTTTAAAAATGACTTAAACAGAAATGCCGCATACTGCGACACAGTTTTCACTGCCCTTTTATTTTAGTGAGTAGCTTCAAATTCACAGGTGCAAGAGTGGCAGTAACCCCCTCACAGAGATACTAAGTTAAGAAACCATATAGGCATATTTCCCAAATGAGTGTCATTAGCTGTAAGTGTATGAATTATTTTCTCCTTTATGTACAGTAACTCCTAGAGCTGAGGCCCTTACTTGGAGGGACATTTTGCATGGAATTTATACATTTTGAACCTCAAGTAAGTAAGCTTAGAAGTTGTCATATATATTTTTTTCTTTTCTAATGATATTCAGAATATGAATTATTCAAACCCCCAAACTTAACCTGTGCCAATTAATTTGGCTGAACTTACTTCAGCTTTTAAAAAGTCAGAATTGTGCACCTGATTAATGCTTATTCAGTTCACCTGTTTCTAAAGTGGTTGAGGTTTTTTTTTTTTTGTCGCGAAAGTGAAGACGGGCAACTTTCACGAACACAGGTATCAGTGGAGTACTTCAGCACTTTCTAATTTCTTCCTTGCAATTAATTATTAAATTATTGACTGACCTTTTCAAGCTAAGGATAATTGCTGATGTAGCCAAGTGGAGAAGACACAGCAGTGCATCACTCCCGGATAATTGATTTTGGCCGCCGCACTCGTGAACCTTTCGGCAGAGTGACAGGGAGTAATCACCGATCAGGTTTTGAGATGAGCGGTTTTCAAAAGTGCCTATAAATTTGAACGCTTGATGATGCCGTGAACGCTTGAGAACCGAGCTCTACATACTGCCCCTCTCTGGCTGGAAGCAGAGCCGTCTGTGGGAGAGCTCATTCCAGGTCACCCACTCTCTGTGGGCGAGAGAGCGAGAGAGGGTGGAGAGTGCAAGAGAGGGAGGGAGACAAAGTAAAAAAAGGCAGACCAGGGAGAGAATATCTATAACTCAGTAAGTGCCAGATATCACATCGTTGTGTTCCAGATAGAGCCTTGAATACATTTCGGTTTATTTTGTTGCCATTTATTGATGGAGTGATTCATTTCCTGAGCCTATATAAAGCCATGTACTGTGGCCTACAATGCAATGTCTTTGCTGTGGCAGCGCCTCGTCTGAGAAGAAAATGAACAGTCATTGTATAAAAGACAAATTCGTCCCGTAGGCTTGCCTCTCCTCTGAGCTCATCATGCAGTCATTAGACTGAACGCAGCCCACCTACTTTCTTTACCAACCAGCTTACTTCCAGCTGTCTTGAAGTATACATGTGAATCACGCTTTTGTGCATTTCTATTGTATTTGCCTGACAATCAAAGCGCTGGTGATTGTCAGATAACAATTAGTGTGTGTGTGTTGGGATGAAGTTGCATGTGCGTGTTAAAACCTGGGCAGGCTTGCGCGGCTGCTGGAACTATGGTGGATGACCATGTGTGAGAATCAGAAAGGACAAAAAAACCCCCATTAAAAACACATACATATGAAAAGTTAAAAAAGAAATAAAAGAAAATACAACCCAAAGTGTGCCATCAGTCTTTGTTGTCATGGAAACAATGCACCCCACCACCACCACCACCAAAAAAAAAAGTTTACAGTAAAGTTTACAGTGATAGGCTTTAACAGACCGGCCAGCTAGCTGCGCAGCTAATTGGCAACATGAGCATCAGAAAGTTTCCACGTTGCGGTGCGCAGCTGCAGAGGGGCAGCGTGTGCCGGGTAGGTGCGATCAGCGGGCCGATGTTTCTCAGTCTGAATGAGAGGCTGTGTCCTGTAGCAGGGCCACTTGTTTGTGAATGGGGACTTTATAGTGGCAAAGCATAAAGCCATACGTATGTGGGTTGTGTCTCTGCCACAGCAAAAAAAAAAAAAAAAAAGGAAAAAAAAGTGGTGACACTGAAAAAGTCAGTTACCATGGATACAAAAATTGCCCACATTATTTTTTTATTTTTTATTTTGTCAGAGGCCTTGTGTAATCCCTTTCTCTCCCCTGTAATTTATTTCTTTTTCTTTCTTTTTTTTATGTGTTTATCTGTTTGTTTGTGTGCCCGCTGATTCCTTAGCTGGAGCTGCTTTAATTGGACTCCCTTCTTCCTTCTCCTCGGATTCATTCCAGGAATATTAGAGTACGGGGCTTTGACTATTAGCCAAACAACATTAGTGAAATGAGCTTTTGTCTTGAATAATTATACACAGCGATAACAAAATAGTTAGCACACTGTTGACGCACTACACGGTGATAATGGGTCTTCCTTGTTTTTCAAATATTTTATAATCGCACTCTTGCTATGAGCTATCAGCAACACCCCTGTGAAATTTAATCAGAGGGCACAAATGAAGAGGCAAAGGCGGCTCATTGTTTGGATGCTGGGAGCCAGATCTGAACTTGAGCTGAGTGTCTGCGTGTGCGTCCAACATTGTCTCGGCAGCGCGACATGCCTGGGTAACTTGTGTTTAGTGTGCTGCTGGCCAATGAAAGATGCATGATGACTGAGACCAGCGGTTATAAATCTATTACATCAGCAGGGATGCGTGTTCACGCTCTTGTAACTCTATTGGTTTCCCATCAGCCGCGTAAACACCTGCAATACAGACAGGGCACTGTATAGCCCACGTGTTGCATTGTACTAAATCAGAGACATCCTCAAGTCCGCGCACATGCGGAACTCTTAGAAAGGTCACGTCCCTGAAATTGCTATAGGGAGGTCTGCAGGCGTACATTACCTTGAATGGGATTAAGTCAATTATAGCTGTTAAAAGCTTATTTAGAGTGGCCTGGGAAAAAAATGCGTGCTTAAATATAGAATAAAACAATCGTACTCAATTGGAGCTCATTTTTGTTTAAGAGACTAAGAATGAAAGTCATTGTTAATGGCATCACACAATGTACAGCTCCCAAGGCAGTGTCTGAGTCTGGCCTGTCCCACCAGGATGCCTCTAATGGATAAACAGCAGTGGGAGATGGGGGGTGGGAGAGTCTGAAAGCAGACCTATTATATTCAAAACCCCAGGATTTATTATTCCTCAAAAGAAAAGTAGACCATTATCTACTTTTGTGTGGTCTTCTCCCTTTTTTTTCTCTCCAGTGTTATGCAATCATGTGTTTCTTTTATTCCAAGCCTGGGAGGCTCGAGCTCTGACGGAGGAGGATAGAAGACCTCAACAGGTGGAGATTTTTCTTCCTTTCTTTCTTTTTTTTCAACGTTATGCTCGGGATAGAAGCGGAGGAGGTGGAGGAGGAAGAAGAGGGTAGTGAACTGTTCCTTAATAATAAGCCCTCTGATCTGCTTATGCCGCGCTGCTTTTTGCCTCAAAGGGTAACTAAGCTTATGACAGTCAGTCCTAGTAGAGCCCCGGCCTGCTAACATGACCCCATGCAGGATCTACACCATCTGTCTGCAATGGGACTCCAAAGCAACACTCAGAGGGAGATGCAGAGAGTGATGGGGGTGGGGGGGTGTCAGCGTTCCCTGAGGACCCCCTGTGCTGCAGTTTTGATCTGCTAATTATGTTAAATTGAGACTGTGTAATTCACTCGCGTAGCCTCTTTTTCCCCTTATCTGAGCCGCGGCTCTTAAACTCCGGCGCTGATGAGAGAACATGACACACAATCAGCAATAAACGTTTTCGGTGCGGTAATTTTGAAGGGATCGGCGATTTAATTTTGAGGAAGAGTGGGGTATTTGCAGGGGGACCAATAGATTGGTTTATAACAGTTCAGCGGATATTGAAATGTTTTATCTGAGCGCAGCTGATGAGCAGAGGAGACGCGACGCGGCGACTTGTTTGACGCCGAGACAGTCGTCACAAACACACACACGCATGCACGCACGCGCACACACACACGCACAACACTGACACATGGATCTTGATACAAACACGCGCGCGCGGGTGCGTTTGGAGAGATGGCACCAGGTGATGCCATAAACGACGGATGATGCTGTGCGCCATACCCCTCTTGCGCTTTCATTTTTTTTTCTGGGAGAAGACGCACGAGGAAAAGCGACTGCCACAGAGGCAGAAAACCCGACAAGGACAGACAAGGAAGCGACATATCAGTTTTAACGAGCTGTGAAGTTGGACTCGCTCTTTTCAGAGGGGTAGACATGGCGAAATTTCCCTAGCGCTATCCTTCTTAACTCGCCACATATTTATTTATTTTTTTTTGGAGGGGGGGTATTTTATAATGGGAAGATGAAGTCACCAGAGTCTGCACCCCCTCACTAGTGCCTCCTCTACCCCTTATATGTTTAATTAACTAGGCTGATGTGTAAGTACCTTCAGCTAGCGAAGCGTGGGCGGCCGGGCTGCGGGGTAAAGACACTGTCGGGAGAATATTTCCTTATTCCTCTCCGCCCGGACTGCTCGGTCGGCTGCCTAGCATCACCTCAGTCGTGCCGCGCAGAAAGCTACAAAAATAACTCGACCCGTTTGAACTTGTTCCGAATTGTTTAGGGCGGTTTGGAGTGCGGTGCTCGCTCGGAGAGCGCGTGAAGGGAGCAGCAGACTGGGGAGGGCGAGCGAGAAAAGATAGGGAGAGAGAGAGTGTGTGTGTGAATATATATGTATGTGTGTGTGTTTGATGTTATTTGTGACGGAATCCCCCCTTCAGTCTCCAAGA
The DNA here is from genome assembly GCA_024447675.2 of Pterophyllum scalare. Lineage (NCBI taxonomy): Eukaryota > Metazoa > Chordata > Actinopteri > Cichliformes > Cichlidae > Pterophyllum > Pterophyllum scalare. Next base: position 21,388 of record JAMQGT020005859.1, read on the forward strand.
ATCCGCGAGCGGCGCAAGGAGGAGGACAGGAGAGGAGGAGGAGGAGGAGGAGGAGGCGCGCCGACCTGTCCACGAGCCCTCACTGCGGAACGCGCGGGGCTGCCGCTGGAGATTCCAAACCAACGGTTATTTTGGATTCTAGAGTCTAACTGATCCCCGCGCGTCAGGGGCTTTTTCCCCACTTTTGCCCACCCCCGTCTCTCCCGTTGAATGGACGGCGTTTGACATCTAAACCGAGAGGAATACTACCTATCTACCGGTGGGAGAGGTGGCGGTGGAGGCGGGAAGTCTTCATAACCAGACAGGTGGATTTATCCGTGTGGTTGTCTTTTTTTTTTTTTTTCCTGGGGAAAGGGAGGCTTAAATGGAGGGAAATTAATGGATTAATTTAACGGAGGAGAGACGAATGTGATTCCCACTCCTGCCGAGGGCACCCGAATGGAGTAACAGGCTGCAATGTCATCTCCACCTGGCCGCCTGGAGAGATGTGTCACGGGAATGGGGTGAGCTTAATTAGTTTGTTTTTTTCTTTCTATTTTTTGGTAGGTCAAAACTAACTCTGTCATCACGGGAGTTGACGCGGAAAATTTGTCGGGGTCCAGTGGTTTAATATCTGCCGCACTCTCCTTAAAGTGGAGCAGCGGCGGGGTGGTGTGCGGCTGGTTCGGGTTCCTCCGCGCTCCTACGCTCGTCCGAGTCCTCGACACACAACCTGCTGCATGCCCTACATAGACGAGCCCGGCACCGGAGAGAGGAGCGTGAGGGGAATATTCGCCAAAGAGCCACAGGCTGTTTTTACTCTCTCTCTCCCTCCCGCTCTCTCTCTGACACACACACACAAACACACACACACACACACACACACACAAGACAGAGGGGGAGAGTACTAATTTGTCTTTTTCACCGTAGCCTACACCTGATTTAAACTTGTGTTTCGTCAGGCGAGCTTTCTCTCCAATAATCCCCAAAAGAGAGACGCGCGCTTGTGCTCCGACTCACACAAACATGTAGGAAAACACGCGCGCGCGCGTGCGCACACGCGCATAAACGCAAAACACGCGGGGACTTGCAGCGAGCTGCTATTTGATGCTATTCAAAACTGTTAAAATGCTAATGAGGCACGAGAAATAAAACGACATTGGGTAATAATGTTTATAGCTCACATAAGCACCTGCCTGCACCCTCGCGCCTATTTATAGAAAAGAGACAAAGTCATCAAGTCCAGAGAGCCCGGAGCTGCGGCGCAGTATTAAAATTTGGTATCTTCTCGTTTTTTGTTTTTTTGTTTGTTTGTTTTATGTGTTTTTTCAGATCAAGTTTGAACACTTTTCCTCTGCTTTCACTGACGCCGTGAGAAGGAACCAAAATGCCAGTAAACGGACAGGTCACGGTGGCTGCCTGCACGGGCCCTCGCACCACGGCAGTAGAAGTCAACCTTCATCGCACGGACTCCGCAGAAGAAGGCGCAAAACCTACGCGACCACAAACCTGCAGCAGCCGCGTTTTGTGACACCGAAGGTAAGGACCGCGGCGGGTAATAACTGCGTTCAAGGAGGAGAGCGACGCGCCGTCGGAGGCGCTCAGACGGAGCGCCTCCGACGCTAAGCGGCGCTGTTGCATCACATTATCCCCGGCTGCTGATGAGAAGCCATGTAATGAATTCATATCTCAAATTACAGTTTTCAGGCTTTGAATGCAGTCACGTTGTAGAAACACATTTTCTTCCGTTTTCCTCCTTCTTGTAGTGCCAAGTCTGACACACAAAGTGTCTTCTCTTCTCAGGGACATTAAGGCCTTCACACATGCACACACTCATGCACATACACATAAACACATACAGATGTTACTTTTTGGGGGGGGGATATAAGAGAACAGGACTCTGATATGACAGGATGTACAGCCGTATTGCCCATAAATCTTCATCATAATCATTCCTGTTGGCAAACGGATGCCCTCAATTTTGACTACTTAATGTTATGTATGAATGAATGCACATTTATCATAATCATTTAGAGCAAATTATCATTCATGCTGTGCCAGACTCATTGTGGTGTTGTAGAGAACTGAGGAGAGAGACTGATGTTGTGCTCAGCAGTAGCCTATTTTCCTGAATAGTGGGATGACACAAAAGGAGATCAACTCTGTAGGGCATAAACGCAATAGAGTGGGGAGCAGAGAATGTCGAGCGCTGTTGCTACCTTCATTAATATAAATATCTCGTGCAAGGCAGCAATGAATTCTGGGTGTGATGTCACAGCACCTTTTAAAAAGCTCAACACTATTTTATAACAGGCCTACTTTTCTATTCACTTTCTGCCTTGTTGTTATCACTCCAGAGAGAATTTCCTGCTCAGTTGGGCCTTGTATTTTCAACACTCACAGTCTGATATTAACCAGCTACTGAGACAAAGCTAAACAGGAAAGACCTTTAAAAAAAAAAAAGGAATCTATGTGATGTGATGCATACCATATTCTGAGTCCCATTTGGTCTCCGGCATGACATAGTGTTGAAGTGATGTGTCGAGATGCATCTGACTGAGCTGTGCACTGAACCAGCCCTATTGTTGGAAAAGCAGGTAGAGTACATCAGAACTTATTGCGTCTACTTCCCGTCAGAAGTGAGGCCGAGCTGTTCTGTTTATCCGCGGTTAAATCGATTTTAATTTCTCATGTTTAATGTGCCAGTGTCAACATGTCGCTGTGCCTTTAACAAGATGGTCCTCTTGGGTATTATTTTGGTGGCACCTAAGTAGAATTCGCAACTTTCACAGCAGCACTTAGACTGAAAGGTGTCTTTCTCTCCTGTGGCTGTGCTAAAACACAAATTTACTAAATTTACAAGGGGATTCAGAGAGGTTTCTTGCGGGGGGGGGCTACTGCTGGAGGTTTGCATTCACACTGTTCTGTGTCAACCTGGACTCAGTGTTTTAGTTTTTAATATTGTGCAAGACATTTTTAGAGCCAGAGCCTGAAATTAGCCCAAAATCTACATATGCCTGCAAGTGGGGGAAAGGTTCAGAGCGCGATCATGCAGAAGTCTTTCTTTTCATCAAAGATACATAGAGAGTTTTTACCTCTGTTGAACTGTGAGATATACTGAGGTGATCCAAAACTATTCAATTATTATTGTGCATTTACTGTGACCAAGTCTTATCACTAGAAAAGCTTCATGTTAAAATTGACTCTTTGATTATAATGTGTAATTACTGAGCCATACAGATATTGCTTTGTTTTTTTTTTTTGTTGTTTTTTTTTTAACTCATATTGTTGTCTGTTTTTTCAGCTGTTAGTGGATTTTAGATAGGAGTGTACGCACAAGATTGCAGCCGTGAGCTCATGAAGAATAATTTTAAAGAAAGAAAGAAAAAGGAAAAGAAAAACCAAGGAATGTGTGGGTGGAATTATTTACCTTACTGCCCTGCATTGTAGCTCTATTTGTCCGGAAGAAGGTATTGACATATCCTGTGATAGGAGCTACAGCAAATAATCCTCTTATCGGCACAGTGTTTTTGGTTGGAGCTCCCTATCCACTGAAGTTGACAAACTGTGGGTTTAAGGTTTTCGATGTTGGGATTCTGTCCACAACATTAACAGCTAAACCACATGCAGCCATCAAGCCTCTGGCATGGCCTTTAGCTGTCATCTGCTGAGTGAGTGCTTTCTTCAAAGTCAATTAAACCTGCTACTGGGCCTGCACTTTGTTACTTCGGATAATCTTGTCTCAGAAAACATCCACGGTCAAAATTCGGCTACAATTTGCTTAGTTGTTCGCCGCTAGAATAACGTAAAAGTCTGCCTCACCCTCACTGCTGCTTTTTAAATGGTTTTTTTGTCCATACAATGGCAGGTCAGATGCCTCTCACACGAGGGCTGAGAGGGTGAAAATGAGTGTTTTCATTTTCCTTTTCCCTGCTATTACCAATAAAAAGGACTGAGTGACATATGATAATGAGTATTTTGACCCCTGCTGCTCTTCTGTACATTGATGTGTGATATTTCAGTCTCAGACTCAGTTAATAACCCCAAAGCCTCTTATAAACGTGCACTGTTTAATCATTTAATCAAAACACAGCTGGCAGTCTCATTTAAAGAGTTAGTGAGCCATGGGTGATATGAAGTAGGGTTTGACTAATACAGGTTTTTGAACAGATCATTTTGACTGTAGATGCTATTTTGGAGGACCACTGCTTACCTTAACAGGAATTTCTGGTGTGTAAAAGTCTTTGCATTTGCACCGAGGGGCCACAAAAGTTGCTAGTGGTGATTAAGTAAATCCTTGAACCTAAATCTTACCATTATCATTATTGTGAGTTGAAGCTGTAGCCTTAGAGTTTAGTTTCTAACTAAGCCTGTTAGCAGTTTGACCCGCCGGTGGGCCTGCGTCTAATGGTTATAGCTGGTGCACGTCATCTCTGGTGAATTTTTAATGGTTTTAAAGTGTTTCCATCTGCTTCAGATTTCAGATAAGTCTCATCCAGTTCCAGCGCAGTCTTTCAAAACTTTATGGATAGGATTTAAGTAATCGGATTGGAATAAATCTGAAAATTGGGGTTTTCAAACCTGATAAATGATATTCTCATTGCTCAGGCTAGGATTTGGATTTGGGAATAAAAGCCCACCTTTAATCAATCTCAAAACTTGTATCTGTGTTTTTCATGACTCAAAGGCAGATAGTTCTGATGCCGGAAATCGGGATAATCTTCATACTACTTGAGAGGTGCTTTCGGGGTGGATTTAGAGGCACAACAAGCGTAATAGAGCTGTAACCAAGAAATTGCCATCTATACATCTTGAGCGTGAATTAGCATTTCATGATTCTATTTTAGTCACCAAACCTGTCAAAACAGTTTCATCCCAAATGTCTCTGTTGCAGATGGAAGGACCAGCTGGATAGTCCATGAAATGGCCTTTCAGTTCCTTTATTTTTTAATTTTTTTCTTGCATGCATGTCTTTGAATTCATGTAGTCTGCTAGTCTGTATTACTTTTTCAGTAATACCTTTTCAGTGTACATTAGAACTAAACAGAAACAGTTGTTTATGCCATTTTCATTTTGTTCATACCAGTGTTTTCAGTTGCAAAGCAATCTGTTATCATTAATATTTTATACCGAGCTCATGGTGAGATAAGGGGGGGGTATGTTCAGTAATTTATAACTTTTATTGATCTGTATTGACAGGGGTGCAAAAATGTCAGTAAGTCTCAGTGGTTTATCACTGAGCAAAACATAACAGCCATATTCTCCCAGTAAAAAGCAAAGGCAATCCAATTCTGAGGGGAGAGTCAACAGAAAAATCTTTTAAGAGGTAAAAAGATATCTTAATAGTTCTGCTCTTCCAGGCCCTTTATCGGTCTGAGATGAATCTTGCTTGTAGTTATTGGGCACAGTCTCCAAACAGTGCAGTGCCAAAGACTCTTTACAAAAGGTGGATTTAACATCTAGGTCTGCATTCTCTAGAATGACCAGCAGGAGGCGAAAAAAGAAGCCCTAATTATCTAGAAGTCTCAAATGACCATATTTCTCATTTGATCTATGACCACAGTAAACTCTTTCCCTGATGGGTTTATGTTCTTGTTCTCTAGATTAAAATCTTGTCCAATATAACATAATATTCATTTAGTAAATTATGGTCCTGTGTAGAGTAAAGCAGACACTGCTTTACCATCTATGGTAAAGCAGTGTCTGTTTTAACTGATAAGCAGCAACCCTATGAGTGTGCAGTGTCCTCAATTTGTCTGTCATGACTTCACACAAAATATCTAAGTCTTCTAAACATGACTTTGCTAACCAATGGCTGATGACAATGGCTATGTCCATCTTTTGTATACAGTCAATGTGTAACACACAGGCATAAAGGACTGAGTTGTCTGTGCTAGTAACTGAAACTTATTCTTAAAGCTGCATTATTATTATTTTATTTTATTTTTATTATTATTTTTTTTTCCCCCTTTGGGCCACTTGCCCATAGCATAAAAAACTGTAAAAACAGCATTAATAAATTATCGCCCTACAGTGTTATGGTGAACACGTTAGCAAACAATTGCTTATTAAGAAATCCAGCAGGCATGGATCAACATAAGCGTTCATGTTGAGAGGTGCCGCCAGCTACTTAATGAAGTAAGAATGCTCTCTTTTTAATGGCTGTTTTCAATTACAGTAACTCCCTAGTGAAATACACTGTATACAGCACCAGTTAGAGTCAGTACTGTGAGGCTGAGAGCACTCACTGGATATTTCTGATGATTCTCACTGAAAAAAAACAAACAAACAAACAAACAAACAAAAAAAAACTGCCTGCTGTTGGAAATCTGGTTGATGAGAGTGGAGAGAACTTCCCAAAACATGGATGGATAAAAACAAAAGTAAAAATGCCTCTGAAATACTTCACATTGCTGAGGGAAGCTGCAGAGCTAGGGGATAATTCTTGGTGGATATGCCACTTAGCAGCAACACCCATAATATTATTATATCCATAGCTGTTATACAGTAAAAGTATTGATTAGGGTTGCTTTAAATCAGCCATGTTCCTTTGAAATAGTTAAACCTCAGTACTGATCATAGTCGTTTTTGGCATAAAAAAAACGGATACAGACAGATTGCACTCCTTTGATGTCAGTATTAATCTTTCAATTGAAAGCTTAAGGCTTTCAAGATGGTGGAAGTTTAATTTTGGATTGTAACCCCCCAATGTGTCTATTTGAACACTGTGCTTTTGAATTAGCTTGATTAGTATTAAGCACAACATGTGGCTCTGAGAAGAATCCAGCTTCCTAGGAGGCTGGGTTGTTACCTTAAATGATGCCTCTTACACTTTGTCACTGTGAAGGTTTTTCCAGAAAGAGGCTTAGGAGGTGCCTAAGTGCGGCCGGCCTGGCTCTGTCATTCTGACCAACTTAACACCCAAAACCCATATTCCAATTTTATGCTTCTACAGACACCCGATTTTGGTTCAAGCTGATATAACACTGTTCTAGTTAAGACATTCTTTAGCTTTTTAAATCCAATTTGATTCAGTTTTTCATGGCTACGGGGACCAGATCATTCACATAAAGGTATCAGTGTGATTTCATCACTTTTTTTTTTAGTCTCCAACAGATCAATGAGTGGTTGAAGTCGCACTAATTCCATGAAATGTAGTTCCTGCTCTCAGAGTTTCATGTCTTGCATATGTTATGGCACAATTAGCTCAGTGTGTGACTGAGATGATTAAGACATTTTTACAATGAATCAGACATTATTATACCAGAAGAGATACACATGCACAGTAGAGCTTTCTTTAAACAATGGTGCTGCACACTCATTTTTTTACTGCAGCACCATCGTTCTATTGGCAAAAGGCAATGTAAAAAAAAAAAAAGAAAGAAGAAGAATTCTCTTGAAAATCCAGCAGCTACAGCTACAAAAAGGAAGGGCTGGCACTGTGTGCACAGCACTAACTGTGCCAATGATGTTAAGTCCATAGGGAATTTTATCAATCAGCTTTAGCATAAAGTAACATGGCTTTATTTTCTTCCTTGTATTATTTCTTCCTCATATTTACAGTAAATGTAATTACACTTAAAAACTGAGGGTTTTTGTTTAAGACTGTTTCATGCATACACAAAAAAAAGAATTACAACCCAAAAATACTTTGTTTTTGATTCTGAGTACGTGCTAAACTTTGTGTACCAGAGATTTCAGCAAGGTGACTTTAGCCGAAATAAAACCCTCTTTCTGTGTGCGCCAATCAGAAGAAGCCAGTGTGGCACTTCTGAGCACCACCTGCTTTGCTAACTTAACAGGGTTTTTCCTCAGACACAGAGGGACCCTGAATAGAGAGTAACTCAACATGAGCATAAACCTAAGGCTTCTATACTTTTCTCACAGAGGAGCATTTGGACCCAATCAAACCTCTGCAGCTCATAGCTGGTTCATTCAGCTGCAGCCTCGCATCAGATATCGCGTCTGTGGAAGAGAGCTGACCGCTGGAAGTCAAAGCCAGCTTGTTCAGCAGTTGTTTCCTAATTTGTTATTAAAGACATTTGAAAAGGATTTGAATTGCTCTTTTATTCTAACTTCTTATCGTGGTCATGCTTGTAATTTTCCTTTCATGCTGGCTGAAACACAAAAACCACAGCGGCCACTGTTGCCACTGAGAAACTTACTCAGATATGTTTATTAGAGCTGTGGACCGGCAGTTTGTTTCTCTTCAAACAATTTTAGATGCTTTAAAGCAAATCAAATCTACAATGCTTACCCATTTTAACAAGGGAAAAAGATGCACCTCAAGCCAGCTATAGTTACATTTAAGTACTGGTGATTACAATCGGTGTACATCTGTCTGAAATACAGCAGAGCGTTAACACAAATAAGGATTCATGACTGATCATCTTCATGAGCAAGTGAACCTCAGCTGACGCCATAAAGTCAGTTCTTGAGCCCAGGAGAAAATTACAATCTGATGATGGAAATAGACCAAAGGTGCAAACTCAAGTAATTTAACAAGAATTTCTCCCCTAGTTGTTAAAAGGACTTTTGCCCCATCTGTAGAGGAGCTGGCCCACCATTGACACTAGTTCAGTTTCTTCACTTCAGAACAAGATGAAGATGCTTCCGCTGCGGCTCAAACTATTCAAGAAATGCAGAGAATTTGACCGTGTTGAGAGAAAACTTCAGGTCCTCAGCTTGAAATACTCACTGCTTTATCCATCAACACTGAGAGTGATGAATGATAGTGATCCCTAACTGTTCCATTAACTTGAAGAAACAATCTTCTCTTTGTGCATTCTCACTAGATTCTTCATGATGAAATATAAACCTACTGACTATAAATGATCTTCATTATCCTGAAGCTGTCACGTAGATGAGTGGCTGAAACGTTATCCGGTACAATAGCCCTCTCTCACAGTGACAGGCAGTGTCCGATTGTGAAGAATTTCAATTTTTTTCTTTTGTTTTTGGGACACATTAAGATAAATTTTGCTTAATGGTTTGATAGGCTGACATCAACAGCCCATTATGGAGCCTGCTTTTTCTTAATCTTCAGGTATTGCTGAGCTTTTCCCCATGCCCTTTTTTGTTATAGTGTAGAGTTCCAGTGACTGTTTCCTGCATCTTTCCTTTTCTGTCATCACTACACCATACCTTTTTTAGATTTGGAGTTTTCAGACTGTAACTCTAGCCTCAACTCAGTGAGTCAGCCTGCTGATCTGGATTATTGACTTTCTAGGACTTCTGAAAAAATGTGAACAATCTGTACTCAAGTATGCTCTTCTTGTCTTTGTACTATTTTTAGATTATGCACTTCAGAGTGGGGGGCTGGAGGCTGACATACACTATATTGTCAAAAGTATTCACTCGTCTGCTTTCACAGGCATATGAACTTCAGTGACACCCCATAATCCATAGGGTTTAATATGATGTTGGCCCACCCTTTGCAGCTATAACAGTTTCAACTCTTCTGGGAAGGCTTTCCACGAGGTTTAGGTGTGTTTATGGGAATTTTTTAACTTTCTTCCAGAAACATATTTGTGAGGTCAGACACTGGTGCTGGATAAAAAGGCCTGGCTCAAAGTCCCCACTCTAATTCATCCCAAAGGTGTTGTATCAGGTTGAGGTCAGGACTCTGTGCAGGCCAGTCAAGTTCTTCCACACCAAACTCACTCATCCATGTCTTTATGGTCCTTGCTTTGGGCACTGGTGCACAGTCATATTGGAACAGGAAGGGGTCATCCCCAAACTGTTCCCACAAAGTTGGGAGCATGGAATTTCCAAAATGTCTTGGTATGCTGAAGCATTAAGAGTTCCTTTCACTGGAACGAAGGGGCTGAGTCGAGCTCCTGAAAAACAACCCCACAGCGTAATCCCCCTCCACCAAACTTTACACTTGACATATGATTCATCAGTCCTGAGAACATGTCTCCACTGCTCTTGAGTCCAGTGGCGGTGTGCTTTACACCACTGCATCCGACACTTTGCATTGTGCTTAGTGATGTAAGGCTTGGATGCAGCTGCTCGGCCATGGAAACCCATTCTATGAAGCTCTCTACACACTGTTCTTGAGCTAATCAGAAGGCCACATGAAGTTTGGAGGTCCATATAGTGATTGACTCTACAGAAAGTTGCTGACCTCTGCACATAATGCATCTCAGCATTCACTGACCCCACTCTGTGATTTTACATGGCCTACCACTTCATGGCTGAGTTGCTGTTGTTCCAAATCACTTCCACTTTTTCATAATACCACTAATTGCTGACTGTGGAATATATTAGTAGAGAAGAAAGTTCATGACTGGACCTGTTGCACAGGTGGCATCCTTTCACAGTACCAAGCAGGAATTCTCTGAGCGCCTGAGAGTGACCCATTCTTTCAAAAATGTTTGTAGGAGCAGTCTGCATGCCTATGTGCTTGATTTATACACCTGTGGCCGTGGAAGTGATTGGAACACCTGAATTAAATGATTTAAATGAGTGAATACTTTTGGCAATATAGTGTCTGCCTCCTCTAGACAGATGTTCATCACATGAATGCGTTTTTTATGATAAATTTAAATAAAACAAACATTTGGCTACCGGGAATAGAACCCCACATGGAGTACTAAAAGTATTTTGCCTATAATTGGCTCACCATCTGCTATTATTGTTTATTTCAGGAAACTTAAATATAAATTTGTGTGATTCTTCCTCTTCAAATGATACAAATTTATTTGACAGCATAAGTTTAACTTATTTTTAGTTTTATTGAAGTTACTGAAACATCATAATCTCTGCTAGATTTTCCATTTTGTTCAGCACCCAGATTAATTAGATTAGAGTTACTTCTTGATTGTTTCAGTGACCACTCTATTCTGTTTTGTGTTTGGAATATTAAAATCCATAAACATAAACAGATTCCCCAAACATTTATGTTAGTTATTCCCTACTAAACTAATGTGACAATGCAGTTTAAAAATAATTTTGTTTTATTGTCACAACAAGTCATGGATTACTGGTTTAGGCTTTGCCAACTCTGCAGGGATCAACTGGTTTTGTTCCAGTCAGGTGTTGCCAGCAGGGAACAGAAACAGAGTGCCCTCTGGTGGAAAAACTTATGCAACATCAACACTCATAACTTGATTGAAGGGTGTTTCTCCTGTCTCTTCTTTCTTTCTTTATTTGTGTTTTGTTTTGTTTAATTTTCACATGTCTGCTGTTATAAATGGTGATATATCTGATATATAATATAGATAATATTAGTCAGGATTTGATCCTGATCCACAGCCCTTTTCAATTTTTTCTACCTTTAAATCACATGAGTCAACTGGACTTTTTTAATGCATTTGTGGCGCCTTTTAGAAGATTCTTTAATGTAATTTTCTGTCAGAAATGTGGCTTGCTGTGAGATGTCAGTGTTCCAGTCATTTCAGCAATTCCAGCATTTAATTTTTGCACTAGTGATTGGCAGGTGTCTGTGGATGGACCTTGATAACTAAGTTAGTCAGCATGAAGTGATAGTTCAGTGCTCTATTGTTGTACGATCGTATAAAAGGCTTCTCCAAACCAAGCTCCTGGGCTGAATTTCAACCCCAGCCCGCCCCTGATTCCAAGCCACGCAAGGCATCAAAACCCCCCAAACCAGTCGATACAGAAACACTTCATGATGTCATGGTGGCTACATCCATCTTTTAAATATAGTCTATATTTATACTTAAACAGCCTCTGGTTCCATTTCAGTCATCATATGTACTTAACTGTGTGACTAGGATTTTGAAATGATCACACTGATTGCTTTTTTTATGACTTCAAGACTTCTGTTGTTATTTGCTTTAAATCTGCTTGAAATCACAAATGCTCAATGTATTAGGTTTGTATGGTAGAGAGCCTTCATGTGTATGACCTCATTGATTTTACTGTGTTAATTATTTTGTGTTACTGGACTGTTTAATTAATTATAATTAACATGTATTTATTTATTTATTTTGTTTAAATGATTTTTCATTTCTGTGTTTTCTGTCTGAGGACCCTGTTTAAAAAAACGACACATCCACCTCAGTTGGTTTTTCCTGTAATTAAAAATTGCAAAAAACCAATACAAAACCTCAGTGCAGGAAAAACCTGTTTAATTACTCAATTAAAAAAAACATTTATAGTTCAGTTATCACATTTTCGTAATGATTTAAACTACTGCCAACTGCCGCAGTCACAATACTTAAAATGATTTAAAATCTGTCCTTTATTTTTTAAAGTACCAAAACTTTCCTTAGAATCAATCCTAAAGGCTGGATGTTTTAGTCTCGGCTGCACAGAGGCACTACCTAAATCAGTGCTTGGGCCTAAAAATATTGGCACTTGGTCTGATTTTGTATTGTGAAGGCAGAAAAACTGGATATCTGATATTTTTCCATAAATTTTTCTACTGGCTGTAGATGAAAAAAAAAAACAACAAAAAAACCTCAGAGTAGACTTCTCCAGCCAAGCTAAGTGACTTACTGACTCCAACACCAAGTATGGCCACTGTGCCTTAAACTGCCCTGCAGTCTGTTATTACTCTTGGGGGCTTGGATGAAAACTGGCCTGGACGTCACATAAAAGACCGCATTTAGCAGGTGTTGCTAAGTTCCTTGTTAAGTGAAGTTGTCTCAGTTCTGTGATCATGTAAATTAGGAAACTGACACACCTGTACCTAACATGTTACGTTTAACATCAAGGGAAGTGACAGTCACGAACAGTGTTGCTGAGAAAGGTGTCACCTGCCACTTTTCTTTGACACAACCAAAAGAGGAGACCGTTCAGTTTTTTCGGGCCAATATTTTGTGGCTACCTGATAAGACTTTCGTTTTACGTGGTTGTTTTTGGAGACAGGAGGAGACTCACCAGTAAAAGAATCTGAATAGAAATCTGAATGCCAGACAAAGTGTGGATTACACATGTTTCGCCACCACCTTCAAAAACAACAAAACGCCCCACTCATCCTAATTAAAAAAATCAAACTGGGGAACATATCTAGCCAATCACATTGTGGGCTTTCAGACATGCACTCCTTTCCATTAATCTAATGACATCTGAACATAGTGTCATATTTGAATGAGCACGAGAACTTACTGGATTTGACCTCTTAACTTTTACATCAGAGTCTGAACTGCATGCTATTGCATTAATTGATAACCACACACAAAATTTCACCTATTCATGTCGCTGGTATCTAATCAGCTGTTTGTAATTTGCAATTTGAAAAAAAATCCTCTATGATACATTTTTGCAGCTCCCAATCCAGAAGTGAACTCTATCTGTTGGAGCCTCTGTGTGAGGGGCGAACGTGGTTAAACTTCATTAGGTGCTGACAGTGCTTGTCTTTTGCTTGCATAGCAAAACACGATGCACCCAGCTTGAATGGTTTTCTCTGTCACTCTCATGGGACTGTCTAAAGTCCTTCTAGAGGCAAGTCTCAACTCAGCAGACGTGTTATTCAGTAAGCCAAGACAAATTAAGCAAGTACACTTACAGACATCTTTGCCATGATAATAAGTTGAGAAATGCACCTGCCATGCATTGGTGCTGTGTGATTGGCCAGTAGGTTTCCTGTCTGGGCCATCAATTGGCTCTTTGAGAGGAAGGGCAGGAGAACTGCAATCTTTAGCATTTCACATTGTGTCTTCTCCTCCTTATGTGATGTAGTTGTGAAGAGCATTAAAAGGGATGCGAGGAGCATAAACATGACCTATGCCCGAATGGCCGAAAACTCTCACATTATCAGAGTGATGAGAAAAGCAAGATTATGTATCTCGTGTCTGGAAGGGGCAAATATCACTCCACAGATGAGAAAGACGATACTGGACAATGCAAATGGAGCTCAAATCTTTTGATGGTGTAAATGCAAGTAAATTCTCAACCTACTGATGGACACACAGGGATATGCACAGATATTTGCATTTTCATGAGAAAATTATTACAAAAACCAAATTCCCATGTTGGGGAAGACCTGTTTGTACTTGTTTCTGTCAAGAAAAGAAGTGTTTTCAAAATTAGGCTCTTTTATCCATTATTGATTTGCTTTAAGTCATCCATGCTTTTATGTATTCTCGTGTAGTCGGCTGTAGCTTTGTGTTTTTCGCCTCAGTGAGAGGCCTCTCTTGTTTCCAATTTGTACAAACATGGCACCTAGGAGACTTCCTGGAGCACTGACTCTGTTTTTTTTTATCGATTCTGGTGTTGATTCCTTTGTGTTATTCAACTCATGTGGAGGGCAGCGCAGCTGTGAAAGTCCTGCACAAAAATAATTATGGCTTTAATGATATAATTGTAAAACAAACAGGAAATATGTAATTGCATTTTAATAAAAGCCACGCTTTGATTTCAGCAGTTAGTATAATTTAATACTCGCACCCCAGTGCAGCAGTTTTTCGAAAATATGCTTCTTACCTTGGAGATATGCACACTGATATGATAAATACTGTGTGCGAGCAAAAACATTTATTTGCATTACGAGCAATTGGCTTCCTAATCCGAAACACATTTGCATGCTAATAAATGCCCATAAAATATAACATGGTAGTCAAATGTTTGGGACTATGATACAGCCCAACTGATTCTATCCTCCTGATGATTTGCTGTATTAAAAACAAATGGTCAGTGAAGCAACTTGGTAAATGAAGTTTTTAAGGCATCGTCAAATAAAAATGATGCTGCTATTTGCCTGGAAATCTGGGAGGTGTTGTAATTTTTTTACCAGCTTTCCCCATGAATAGGACCTTGATCACTCCATGATTTAGTGTGTCACGTCTATTCAGTTTTCGCCACCCCCACCCCACCCCACCCACCCACCCAACATGATGTTGTTGAGAACTCTGCCAGGCAGTAAAATGCAGAGGCCAAAAATATTCCCAGTACAACCACAGATCATCCAAAATATATTACGCCAGGTATAATGCTCCCCTCTGCGCTGGCGACAGGTCCTGTCTCAGCCAGACAGTGCATCTGGTGATGTGGGAATATTTGAAGCCTCTGTCTCTACCTGCCAAGTGTAGTTTTTAACGGCAATGAGCAACACATCAAAAACCATATGCTGACCGGGCTCTGATGCTCAGAGACGTATGATCAAGGATTAATCTCATGTTGGAGGCTGCCATCAAATGCATTATTTCACATTGCAATATTTCAGATGCTGAATCTGTAACATTTCTGTCTTCTACTAGCTATCGCATTGAAACACACACTCTAGGTCTTCTCTGTGTATACGTTGGAAGTGCGTACGTCATTGTCAAATGAGTCAGAATTGTGTCTCTTTACAGTAATGATATTACTTCTAAGGTTGCAGTAGCTTATTTGCTCTTATGTAAAGGCTCAGACTGGCTATATTCAAAAACTGTCTCCAAAGTATAACTTTCATAACAAAGATTAATTTTTTTTCAGTACTTTGTATGCCCTCTTTGATTTTTCATGATGGACCTAATCCTTAAACATATAATTTTTTTTCACTGCTCATTGCTGTAAGGCTTCTGTTCCTCTACCTTTTCCTTTAAAATACACCAAAGGTGTTCTACGGATTCAAGTCAGACTCACCCTTGGTCAGGTCATAGTTTTCATTTTTTTGGTCTTAATAAACCTCCTATGTGGTTTTGGCAACATGCTTTTGATCACTGTAATTCTGGAATATTCCTTCCCTGCAGAATGCATTCATCAGGCTTCTTGTCATGTACTTTAGAAAAATGTAATCTGAGTTTTGTGCCAAAGAGCAATTTAGAGTTGATTTGTGTGTGTGTGTGTGTGTGTGTGTGTGTGTGTTTTTCTTGGATGCATCCATAGATATTGACATAATGCAGTGTCCTTTGCACTGTCTGAGCTGAAAAACTGATTTCCAGCGATAACCAAATCTGAAGCACTTGCCCTTCTGTTTTTAGAGCTCGATTGTACAAGTATTACATTGTTTATGGTGTCATTTTTGGGAGGACGGCCATTACTGCTCTGATTAGAAGTGCTGTGGCTCATTCTGTACAGGTCTATATGTTTTTGAGAGTGACACAGTTTTTGTAATTTTGCCGCTATATCGTACACAACTACAGTGTAAAATAAACAATCATGATGCTAAATCATCTACTGTACAAGAGCTTGTATGGTTCCTGGGTAAAAAAAAATGCTTGGACAGATGAAACTAAGATCAACTTGTACCAGAATGATGGGAAGAGAAAATCAAAGAGAAGGAAACAAACAAGCATACCACATCATCTGTCAAGCATGGTGGAGGCAGTGTTATAGCATGGGCATGTATGACTGCCAGTGGAACTGGGTCAGTAGTGTTTACTGATGATGTTGTTGCTGATAGAAGTAGCAGCATGAACTGTGAAGTGCACAGGGCTATACTCCCTGCTCAGATTCAGCCAAATGCTGCAAAACTGATGAAACTTCACAGTGCAAATGGATAATGACCTAAAGCAAACTGCAAAAGCAGCCCAAGATTTTTTACAAGGCAAAGAAATGGGATGTTCTTCAAAGGCTACGTCAGTCACCTGATCTCAACCCAACAGAGCAGCTTTTCAGCTACTGAAGACAAAGCTGAGGGCAAAAAGGCCGACAAACAAGAGACCATTTCAAGGAAGGAAACACAACATTTGATGATGTCTGAAAATGATGGCCAGCGTATAAAAATGGCTGTAATTCCTGAACAGTTAATGCAACATTTTTGCTAAACTCTTTGAATTAAAGCTGAAAGTCTGCATTTCAGTCACATCCTGACTGTTTCATTTTAAATCCACTGCGGTGGTGTACAAGAGGCAAAACTGCAAAAATTGTCTCCTGGTCCAAAAACATATTGAGAAAACTGTAATAAATGCTGGAACTTTATCTTGCTGCAACTGTTTCTGCTGATTTTTCTTTTTTAGTTGGTAGCCAATCTTCCCTTGATGTGTTCACATCTTTCTCGCACTATTTTTCATTTTCCTGGCAGTTCTTCTACACGTGAAGCCATAATGCAGACGTGCAGAGTGACAGCCAGTCTGACCAAAACTGAGAAACTTTAAGTGATCACAGGAGGGATGTACCAATATATCCGATGAAGCTCAGTATCATCCTTGTTGGCTGCTGTCAGCCTACAGTTTAAGCACATAAGATGACATTTACCAGTGGCGGTGGCCAGTCTTTATCTGTTGCTCCTATTGCTCCTATTGCCTGACAGCCTTTATGGTTTGTGATCATTTTAAAAAACATATCACACCAAAGGGTTCATTAAGAAGCATTTTTAACACAAACAGTGCTCATCACCACTTCTCAGTAAATCAGTTTTACAATTTATTAAATTCTCTCCCCTGTTTTGTAATTCGTGACAGTGCCCATTACGTTGTGTCTATCATTTAATTCTTGTTTGCTCCATCAGGTAGGAGTGGATGATATGTCCCCAGAGACAATATTCATTTGTGTACAGTCATACAGTTGCCATGTGTGTTTATACTGTGATATAAATCCCTTTAATATCTTTGGTTGTGTCCTTTTATTGCAGGCAATAATTAAAATGAACAGCAAGACCTTCTTTATGGTAATATTGGAGTGAAATATTTAACACTTGATCACTTTTAATTAAAAAAGTTTAAGCTATCTTACCAGACATGTAACTATATCAAAATACATATAAATATTATAATTTAAATAAATAGTGATCAGAGTCTTAAGTGAAGTGGTTAAAAAAATATTGAGCCGGCACACTGGACTTCTCTGAGATGTCAGAAATGAATCAAGCATGACACTGAAATGCTAACTGTGATTTGGCAACTTGATCAAAAAAACTAATGTGCTTTATTATTTTTTCCAGCTTTTTTGCAATACAGTAGATTTGATATTTTAGCATTTAAAAATATCATTTTGATTAAAGAGTTTGTGTTTACTGGTGGATTAACCGTTACAGCAACATGAAAAATAATTTGGTAATTATCAATATAGTTAATTTAGGGCAGCTGTGGCATAAACCGGTCTGGAACGTGTAAACTCTGCAGCACATTTAGACCATGATGAGTATCTCTGAAGGGGCCGCAGTAGAAGTCCCAGTCTTCATAGCAGGAGGTTGGGGCTTCTACCTTTACCACTACACTGCCTCTATGCTAACTTTAAGTACATTTGGATTGGTAGCTTTTAGTTAATCTTGCTTGCAAAAAAATGTAGAAAGAGCAGTCATTACACATCTGTGTCTCAGCTCTTGCCTTGCTGGAGTACCTTCCTCTGCAGATATTCACTATTTAATGCTCTACGTGCCTAAATCTGATCTGCTGAAATCAGTTATTTTCTCAACTTTGTACAGAATAATATTCTTTAGACATTAAGACATTTGGTAGATTAATAAATGTCTTTGTTGTCATCAATAATAGATCGTGTAAGAAATTGGCGTACTAGTCATGCATGAAAACGAGAGCACGTTCGCCTTTTGGTTAAAAATTAAAGCGTGAATTTATTCCATCATTACATCAGATTGTCTAACAAGGCAATGATTGTCTACAACTGTCCTGTGTCATTTTAATGTTTCAGGTCCTTTTCAATAATTGATAACTAGAAAAAATCTCATTGTATATTCATAAGAGTGAGCCAGTCACAGCTCAGCATGCTGCGCAATGTTCTTGTAACCCTGCAGTTCTTACAGTTTGGGGTCGATGATCATTTGATTTAATCAACTTTGACCAACAGCTTACAACAACACATACAACAATTCTGATATATTAACTAATGAGTTTTTGAACTAAAAGACAATCACAGCTGAGGCTTTATACATTAAGTTTGTTACAATGAGTCCTCTCTCCATTTGTGCCATCGTGCCTGCCTGAAAACACTACACTTCTCCACCTTGGCACAGTTTCATAATAACTTTATTTTCTCCTCCTTTCTTCCCTCTTCTTGTCTCACCTTTTACCTTTTAGTCTCCTCCGCAGGGGTTGCGTCTTTCTTTCTGTCTCTTTCTTGACACGTTGCTGCACAGAAACACAAATGCCCTCAAAGTCAAACTCAGACACAGCATATAGCAACAAGAACAAACACAGCCCCCTTATGGATTAGGGAGCATGTCCTTTCTGGTATTTGGCATTGTACTTGCTTTTTCGTATTTGTCACCAATGAAATATCCACATATATGTGTCCACACATATCACACATATCAAAGAGAAAAAGATAGAGTTGGCTTAAAGTTCTGCCCCGCTAACAGATGTACACACATTTCTCAGCATTCCTGAAATTTTGATGTGGAATCAGGCTGTTGGGCTGTTAAAAGACTGTGTCTAGGGGAGCAGGGAGCAGGCAGCTGTTTTTATCGAGGACAAGCAGGAAGGCACTTGGAACTTGCATCAGTGTTAAACAAATAAAACTGTGATATTTGAAACAAGCCCTTTCCACCGTATTCTGTCATCAAATCGAGACAACAAACATTTGTGTTTTGCAATTTAGCGTCTGGGTGGGTGGATAATGAGACGCGCTGTGCTGGAAAAATGAACCATGGCACTCGAAGGTCATAAGAATAATATTTAAATGTGTAATTTGAAAGCAAAAAAGTATTAAGATTATTCAAAGGTGATGCACTGCACCTGTGCAAAACTGAAACCATTTTTTAATGATTTTGTGTTATTTAAGTGTAGTGCTTCTCTCTCTCTCTCTCTCTCTCTTGTTTTTGTTTTTTTGTTTTATTTGTTTTCCTGACAATATTCTCACCGATTTATAAAATATTAAAAGATTATAAATTATGAGAATTTCTCAGGAATAGTAGAATTGCGTCATTTTACTGATTACATTTTTTTTTTATCTTAGACTGCAGGTCCAATCTAGCCCACTTGATGTGCATATTTAAAATTAAAGTTTGGACTTTTAACTATATTTTCATCAGTTTTTACAGTATTCTTACTGACAAAGATGTAACCCATCGGCTGTCATGTGAGAATGCAAGAACAAAACTGTGTTTCTTTGATTTCCTACAGCAGCATTTCTTTACCATATGGAAAAACTGAGACATATTTAATCTGTAGTTAAACTTCATTACACTGAAGGTAGTGGTAACAATTAAATTTTCATACAGGTTATTAGGCAATTGCTTTAGAGGTCCAGCCCACTAAAATGAAATTGGGCTATATGTGGATCATGATGTAAAATGAGATTGGCACCCCTGCTTTAGACGTTTCTGTTCTTATACATCAAGCAGAACTGTTGGAAAGGAGTCGGATTGGATTCTACAATGCATGTCAGTGAACTCAAACACAGATCCAGAGCCATTAATGGCTATCCTCAGTCATAAGCTCAACAAGGAGTTTTCATAATAGATAATATTGTATGGCCCTGAGCCACATTATGTGGTGAGAGGCAGATACTTGGATTAAATTCACAGGTCATCTCAAATGTGGATTTGATCTGTTGGGAGGCCTTTCACCCTTTATTGTGTGAGGCCAGTGGAGAGGAGACAGTAAAGCAGGAAGAGAGAACAGAGGGAAGACATGCGGTAAAAGGCCTCGGGGCAGATTCAAACCCAAACCTTTGCAGTAGCCTTACAGCATACGGGTCACCTGCTCGACCTGGCGAGTTACACCATTACCCATGGATTTAATGTGTGACTCATAATTTCTATGAAGTTAATTAACAAACAGAAAAATTCCGTTTCCCTTAACTATTAATATCCTTGCATGCTACTTAAATTATGTATTTAGTATAATTTTTACAGGCTTACAAAGATAAGAAACCTTCTTAAAGATGGACACAGTTACATTATATGGACTAAAGAACTGGGCCACCTACACATTACACGTACAGGAACTGCTCAGCCATGGAAACCCATGCATGAAGTGCCTGGTACAGTGTTTGTGCTGATGTTAATGCCAGAAGAGGCTTGAAACGCTGCAGTTACTGAGTCAGCAGAAAGTTTTACGCACTATGCAACGCATCACTCGATGTCCCAGCTCTGTAAACAGCTCTGACACTTTGTGGCTGAGTTGCTGAGGTTCCTAAATGCTTCCACCTTGCAATAACACCACTTACAGTTGATTGCGGAACATCTAGGAGGGAAAAAATTTCACAAACTGACTTGTTGCAATGATGGCTATTACAGTAACACGCTCAAATTCAGTGAGTTCTTTGGAACAGCCTGTTATTTCACTAATGTTTGTAAAAGCAGGCTGCACGGCTAGGTGCTTGATTTTATACACTTGTGGTAATGGGACAGAAAACACCTGAATTCAAAGATTAAGAGGTGTGAATCAGCTCTTTTGTAGATGTAGTGTATTTTTCTTACTGACAGCGAAACAAATCAAACAATCTGAACCAAACCAGTAAACAGTGAATTATATGAACAAACAATGAATACATACTGGAGTTTCCAGGAGGACAAAATATCAGACACCTGAGACAAAAATCACATCTTCATCTTAGAACTTGGCCTTTATTTTGATTCCAACTACACACCTGTGAAGTTTGCACTCCATTGT
Organism: Pterophyllum scalare; assembly: GCA_024447675.2. Taxonomy (NCBI): domain Eukaryota; kingdom Metazoa; phylum Chordata; class Actinopteri; order Cichliformes; family Cichlidae; genus Pterophyllum; species Pterophyllum scalare. Next base: position 42,774 of record JAMQGT020005859.1, read on the forward strand.
GTTGGCAATGTCTGCTTACATATAAACAGACAGACATTATTCACCTGCCAAAGTCCTCAAACCTGCGCTTAGTTTCTGCTGGTTTGTGTCTTACAAAGCATATTGCAATGAATAGGCACACATGCAAACAGACTCACAAAGTGAAAACAATACCAGCCGCGCCAAATTAACATTGCATTCAAATTTATTAAGAGGCACTATCTTGTCTTCTCATATGTTCTTGAAGTAATTGTAAAATTGGCTGGGTGCACTGTAAGGTACTAACAGTACTATAAGGACTGTTTTTAATTGAAAATGACAGGCTCGATCCCCCACTGAAAGCCCAAGAAGCGGAGAACTGCCAACATGCCTCCGAGCATTCAGTGATGCTGACTAGTTTTTTTGTTCTACTTGAAGTTTGTGTTTTAAGGCCTTTGTGAGAGCCCAGAGCATTGATTAACAGCCTTCCTGAAAACACACGGGATCCAAAAATCTGCGCAGTGTTCGACTGATTCTTGCCTTTTTATTTCTACAAAAGATGCAGCACGTGGATGTGTAGACCATTCAGAGTTGTTTATCATATAATTAGTTTTTCAACTTAATAATTGATTGCATTGTTTAAAGCAAATCACCCACCAGTGGAAGTAACATCCTGCCAGTGTCATTTCCAGTTGACAAACCAATATTCTGATTTAAGAATTGGTATTTCTGTATGCTGACTTTGAGTGCTTGGAGCCACATTGATCTGATCCACCTGTTATTTATCTTGCTTGCTCTTTGAGGATAAACACGGTGAAATACATCATCTCCTTTTCAAGTTGCTTGACCTCAGTGCTGTGCCTCCAACTGGCAGAATCAGCCTGCATTCTGCATGAAACCATCCTTTTATAAATCACTGAACAAATCTGCGAGGTGGGCAGAGATTCAAAAGGTCTGGAAGGAGGCTAAGCTGCACCTCATTACTAGGTTATTGTTGAGGTTGCAGCCCAAGTAATTAAAAGGCAAACTACTGATTCTCCTCATGTCTGATCCTCATCTTCATAAGATAGATCTGTTCCTATTGCCTGACAGATTCTTGGACCATTTAACTCATCCACTAATATCTCCAGATTTTCTCTTTAGAATGGCCATCTGTTTGCATTTGTTTCTAGTCTTTATGCTAAGCTAAAACAACTAGCTGCTGGCTGCAGGTTCTTACTTGTCTGCTTCTTTGTATCTGGAACAAATGCAGAGATTTAATAGGTTCAGTACCAACAATGGGGTGAACCTGTTGATGCAAGTTTACATAAAGCAAAGGAACAGCTGCAGAGTATAAAATACTTTTGCAAAAATCACATGATGTGTATTATCACAATTAACATATCTGATGCAGATAATTCCAGCACCCCCCATTAGGCACTCAGTACCGTGAATGTCAGCTGCAAATGCAATATTTCTCGTGACTTTTTTAATATCGCTTTTATCAACTAAAATTGATTTAAATGCTAAATGGCAGCTGGATGAATGTTAAGCTGTCAGTCTCATTTTTCATACCTATTAAATGTAGTGTGGTGCATGTGAGAGCATGTGTATTTATGTGTGTGTGAGTGCCTACTTTCAATATTGTGACTTGCCTGCTAAAATTTCAATCCAAAAGCGCTTCCTCTCTCATTCACGGTTTCTCACGATACCTGAACCTGCAAACAGGCAGATTCTGTTCAGATATTGCAGTCTAGCTGTGACAAATACAGCTGTCTGTCTCATTGTCTCTTAGGAGTTCATAACGAATCATAAACAGACACGTGCACTGGTTTATTTACTGCCTGTGCAGCAGTGGAAAAAGAAGAACCGTCCACCAAATGCAAACAAAATCCAAGAATTCTTTACATCTGACATTGATATCTAATGCTAGTGTTTGCCACTTGTTTACCTGTATTAGACCAACTGCAGACCCCATCCGACATGTTTGCAGCAGGCAGCACGCCCGGGATGTTGGGTGACTCTGTGCAGTTCTGCTCCCATCAGTCACACATTAGTGTCTCTGCCTTGCCGAGGTCTGTGTAAACATCACAGGCTACACTCACACTGTGTCCAAACTCAATAACCTGTATTAGGATGACAGTGCACTGGTGCAGCTAAAATACAAGACTGTAAATGAGCCAAGATGCTTGCTGATGCAAACTTACTTTGGAAAGCTACAATTTAAAACATAAAAAAAATACACAGAGGCAAGCTAGAAGTTTTTTTTTTTCTCAAGGATTCCACACCTTTTAAAACATTTTCCTGAAATATGCCCCTGAAGACGTCACGCCACCATCTGCAAGTTCTTCCAACTGAGACACAGTTTAGCACAGACTGGCCGGTAATGTGACAAGCATGGTTAGCTTCTCACAGTACTATTGCAGCCAAATAAAACTTAGAAACAATAAAGGTGGGTGGCCAACTCTTCTTTTAACTTCTGTACACTGAATCTTTCCAAACACTGAACTGCTCTCTTCTAAAGAGACACAGGTTCCTCATTCCTTAGCTTTCTCATATATATATGCATTATGCACTGGCTGCCAGTTTCTTCAGACAACGCTGCTAACTCTGCCAGTCTTGTCAAGTTATAAGCAAGTATGAAAACCGACATCAGTGTAAGTTTACTTGGCGTGTGTGTTATTTACCAAACAGGTGCCTGGAAACACAGTTTGACATGCAGCTTGTGTGCATTCAGTGAAGTATGCCTCTCTTCTTAATGCAAATGCACTTAGCATTTAAAGGGCTGCACAGACATCAGAGGGAGAGTGCACGTTTTGTGGTCGACTGCACATTCTGGTACATTTATTAAGGCTCGCCCCATATTCAGAGGTCAGCGTTGGGGGGATGATTCTCAGATTTGAAATGAACTGTTAAAGGAAGGTTGTGGAGAGACTCGAGATGGAAAGCTGAGATCGTTTAAGCTGAACTTGAACTGACACTGCGGCTAATTTGTGCAAACCCACTGTGGTGATTGTAATGCTGATCTTGATCTAAGCTGCTGTGGCTTTTATTTTCCAAACATTTTGTGTTCTTAGTGACTCCTACTCCACATGCTCCAATAAGTTTCCAAGTTAACATTAAATAAAGACCTTGGTAAATGGTTCGGAAAGTTGAAAATTTCCTTTTAATGAGGACCTTTATTTCCGTATCAGCACATTAATCTTTGCTTTTCCAGACTTGATTTCTTTCTTGATTGATTACCCCCGCTGCATCCCCATTTCACTGCTGAAGTGCACCTTTGGAGATCTCGTTTACATGCAGAAAGCACCTAAAAGACAGTCCCAGTTCCTGGTAATTAGCTACTGCTTTAGTAAATCAGACGCTAATTTCATGCAGATTGCCAGTTCAAATATGCACATAAATCTGGCCCTGACACTCAGATTTTAGAACTGGGTATTACAGGGATTAACATACCAAACTGAAAAAATATATATTTAATGATTTTTTAGAAAAAATGCTTTTTTACCACTCCAGACTAGAACGGGGGTGGTGAGATATTTTAGTTTGAAAGTTGTTGTCCTGTGGTGCCACAGTGGCTGTGCATATCAAAAGAAATGCTAATATGTTTTAAGTCACTGAAGCCTGAGATTGTGGAGAGCAGCCTACTGGCATCATATAATGCAAAAAGTCCTGCGCTTGTGTTCTTGTTTGTGTACACTTTAATGTAATCACTTCTACATGCTTTGTCAGGAAAAGGGCAACACATTTCTCAGGTGCTTCTATAACAATACTGTCGAGTCAAAGAACAATATTATTACCACAGGATGATGAAGAGGACCACTAAACAGACCTGCTTTACTGATTTGTTATTGTACTGATTTTTCTTCTTCTCTATCTGAGCTTACCGCTGCTGACCACTGATTTGGCCATGTTGGAAATCTAACTGTATAATTTAATGTTGAGCTCCAACACTGCAGTGAACAGTTATTAATTTAGGATGGCTGTGCCTCAGGAGGTTGAGCAGGTCACCCATTAATCGGAAGGCCAGGGTGGGGGTGTGGGAGTGTGGCTCTTCCAGTCCCCGCGGAATGCTAAATTCCAAATAGCCCTGATGGATCCATCAGTGTGTAAGTGTGATGTATAAACGAGTTGCATGTGCGTGAATAGATTGATTTTAGTGGTTAGTAAGGCTAGAAGAGTGCTACATAAGTATCAGTCAGTTTTAGACATATCACAGCAGATCATTAGTTTGGAAAACAGCGAGAATAAATTGATCAAATTTCACAGGAAACAGCGCATCTGCACAAATTCAGATTTGTATAATGGCTACTTGAAGAGAATCTCCACCTAAAACTGTTTGCATGTTTGTGCAAATTACTTTTGTCAATTAAATTCCCTCAGTGACTGGCTAAGCCTCTAATCTGCTACAAGAAGCCTATAAAGGTTTAAAGAGAGATATCAAGTGGAATACCACTTTAAGGTATTTTGGGGAAACAGCCGTATAACCAAGAGCCTAATTTGTGTTGTCATCTAGAGGCACTATGTAGGTCTGCTTCATTGGCGATGAATGAAAGGATGAAATTGTGGACTGATAGATTTAAGCAATTACACCCACATGAGCTTTATTTAATAGGAGTTAGGGCTAACATTGTTGAACCAAAAAATGTGCTTATATCCGAGGAAAATCACTCTGGATTGTGTTACAGCGTGCACACAGACATCCTCTGATTCTCTGTCACTGAAGCAGCTTGAGGGCCCGTTAATGCGAGCTCCTGCTCAGGCACTGGGTGTGTTAGCTGCAGTTTTGACAGATACATCATTTTTACAAATCTAGATTTAAGTTCAGCCATGAAAACAACAACATTTTTTAGACAAGACTCATTTTCTGCTTGGAGGCAAGCTTGTTCGATTTAGGAAGCGTGCTTAATAATCGCAAATGAAAAAGCTCCGTACAGTCTCCGTCGCTGCAGTAAATCAGCTACTGGGAAAAAAATATATATATTTCATAGTCACTTTTTAAAGAGTGAGTACCAATTTTTGTTGGCAGAGAATTATCTCACTGAACATTTTACTTCATTAAGATCTTGCTTTGCCTTCATCTGGCAATATTAGCATAACTGCTAACACAGTTATCCCTCATGACACATCACAGGAGTCAGCGGATGTAATTTTAAGCACAAATGCAAATCCTCCAAGACAGCGTGAACATTCACTGACCCAAAGTTTTCTAGCTACGTTGACCATTTTGAAAACTGCGGAGCAGCACACTCTGGCTCCTAGTTATGTTAGCTCTGATGCTAACTCCAGGGAAAGTTAGTGTAATCTTGTCCCATTGGTTGGAGCTGACACTAATTCCCTGGGACAGGAGTGTAGCGGTGTGTGATTTAGCGGCGTATGCTAAGTGCTGCTGGAGCTTCAGGCTAGTATGTGGGCACCAGGGCAGAGAGAGCAAGCTGGGAAAGTACTGCCTTCACTAACTGGCCTGATTAGGCCGGGTGTGAGATGACATGGATCAGATACACATACTAAACCCAGCTGGAAAGACAGATTGGCAAAATTAAATAAAAAGAGTAAAAAAAAACCCCAAACAAACCAAAAACATAAATGCATTAAGAGAAAATGAACAGATACGGATGATTAGTGGAAATGGATGGAAAGTTAAAAACCAAGAGAGGGGAAAATGAAGAGATAAAAAGACAGTAGGTTAATTTTGTGGACGTGATGTTTCCTCCTGGGGTGTTTTTCAGCTCTGCTGGACTGTGGCGGTGTAAGAAATTGGCTGAGATGCAACGTAGCATTTGCATCATGGTTTCATTAGCTCTCATTCAGCCCAAGGCGTTTCACACTGCATTTCCTCTACTCATCTGCTTCTCTTAGATCTGTTCGCATTACAGAAAAGAAGGTAACACAGAGTAAGCTGAAACTGGGAGCAGGAGGCTCGTCTCAGACTGGAACTCGGTTAGGACATGGAGCTAAAGAAATGTTCTTTTTCATCTCAGCCTGTGTTGTTGATTGATGCAGACACTTGTGTGTACTGTTAGCGATTTTGGTTTTCCCTCATACCTCCCCCCGCCCCCAAGGAATGAGGTAAAATCAGATTATTTATTTCTGGGTTATTTTATCTGTTAATAGCTGGCACTTTGCTGTGAACACTGCCTACAGGCATAGATTACGTTCAAATAAAGGCAGACAGTGGAAAAGAGATTTGGGGCATCTCCTGAATCCCGATTAGTGGTTTGTTTAACCCTGGTCTCCTTGTGGTTGCCCACTTTGACACCGAATTAAGTTATTTTTGAACACCAGAGGACACAAAAGAGGATGACAGGCTTCTAGCATCACAGTTAATTCCTGTCATATAATCTTTGGTTTTGCTCTTGAGACTAATCACTGAATGCAAATCACATATTTGAGTCACACTGTTTTTAGATAAATGCAAGCTGGTCTTTGGGAAATCTTTCATGTCACTTCGTGTGCTTTTGAAGACGTGTGAATGCACTCTGCTGAAATATAACCTGTCTAATAAACAGTAAAGTACTGCAGATTTTAACATGTTCTTGCTTGTCTTGTTTGACACAAGTAAATTCTATACAATAGCAAAGATCTGATTTTGTTGTGGCAGAAACTGTACAGACTTTATAACCACCAGGATTAATATTTTAAGATTTAAGATGTTCATAAAATATGAACATGTCATTATTTTTTACCTTGACAGTGAACAAATAACCACCTCATAGTGCTGTATGTCTCAGCTGCACCTGTGACAAGCTGCTGATAGCAGGCAGAATTTGTCAAGGTAAAGAAATATTGTTACAGCCTGAGTATATGAGCTTAGTACCATCAGTTCAGGATTAAAATATTCTGTTACAGCTTCTTATTTGTATTGATGTGTCTGTGTGTGTGTTTTACAGGGTATAATGGGTGTAGTGGGCTGGATGTTGCTCCTACTCTCCCATATGATGGCGCCTGTGGCATCCCAAAGCCCCCAGGGCTCAGCGTGGGTGTGATCCTGGGACAGGCGCACCGTTAACGACCAGGAGCTCCAATCACCCCGGCGCCCCGAGGACGCGCTTGATGTTAATGTGGTCACGCTAAAAATGAACAAAACAGACCCAAAGTCTGTGATTACACAGGTGAGAAACACACTGCACCAGTGTTACGCAAGTGAACGCATTATCTGCCACAAACTGATGCTTGAGTTTGTTTTACTGTGCCCCCTAGGTGTGTGAGCTTCTGTCTCGCACTCGTCTCCATGGCATTGTGTTTGCTGATGGCACCGATCAGGAGGCCATTGCCCAGATCCTTGACTTCCTGTCTGTTCAGACACAACTTCCAGTCCTGGGAGTCCATGGAGGCTCCTCTATGATTATGGCTGACAAGGTGGGTGACTTGATACAGCGTTGGCCATTTCAAGCATAAGCATGCAAAGTGGGCTGTGAGTGCTTTGTATATACAGTGTTTGTTGTTTGGAAGTGAAATTAAGGAGTCCCTCTGCTGATCTAACCATTAAATGCTTTTCATACTTCATGTTCTTGTGGATGTGGTCTTTCGGAGCTCACGCCACCTTTTTTTTCTAATATGAAAATCAATAAGCTTCACTCATTACATATGTGTAGTATGTTCTCAGTTGGTAGGTACATGTGTGAAATAAATAATTTGCTTCAAATGAGTTACTTTAAGCTCCTTTCAGCGTCTGTCTAATGGATTTTTTGGTTGTTTTGTCTTATAAATGGATGTTCTAGATGAGAAAATAATATACCTGGAAGTTTTGAGTGACGTTTGTGCTATCAACACCTCCATCAGCTTAGCGTCTCTTTAAGTTTAAAGTAGAAATACTGCTGTCAAAATTAAACAGAATTTTAATCAGTCTGAATTGATGGCTTCTATTATCCCAAGCAATTTTATGTTAATTAGGCTTTTACGAGGTTACAAAGAGTGCATTTAAAAGTGAAGTGTTCATAAGGTCAGAAGGAGCCTTTGCAGAGTGCACACTGCATCTTCTGGTACATCATTTTTATTTTAGCTGATGATCAAGCATTGTTTAAATATGTAATAATGCATGTTTTGCTTGGTCTAAAACTGGGCTGTGCGAAGCTTTAAAACAAACAAGAAAAAGCAATCCTGAGCTGGTTGTAGCTGTATCATGTCTAGTGCTCAGCAGGATGCCAGATAAAAACAAAAACAAAACAGATTTCTAGATTTTAAAAGAAAAAAGAGGCGCTATCCTTTAAGAATGGGTTTTTGTTTTATTTTGGTGCTGTGCTCAGTTGAAAGTTAGGGATGTACATTACTTTCTAAGCTGAATTCTCTCTGGTACTGGCTCTGTAGACCTCGCTGACTGACAGACAGACTGAAGAAGCTTTGATAAAAACACAACTGGTTCTTTAGCTGTTAAACCTCTCAGGGCACAGCAGCCAAAACACAGGAACCAATAACTGCCGCAGTACAGCAGCCTTTTGAAGTACTTGTTGATGGGGGGTGGGGGGTGGGTGCAGTACGCGAGCGTGTGAGAGAAAGAGGAGAAAAACGACAAGAGAGACAGGGAGCAAGGTAAGGGAGACAGAACTGACTCAAAGGTGAGGGGACTGCAGCGGCAACGTGAAGGTCAGTAGTTTGGACTCCCCACTGAGTTTATAATGATAGGGGAAATAAATAAATAACCTTTTTCTCGCTCTCAATCTCTGCCGTTAATGTGCCATTAAACGGGGTACTTAGCCCCCAACGGCTCTAATTGAACAGGTCGTTGGCCAAAAGTACAAGAGTGCGGTCATTTTTGGCAGCTCCCAGGTGTGAGTGTGAGCGTGTAGAGCCTGTAACTAACCAGCACCTCACAACAGTTTCTGCAGGTTTTACCTGTAAATAACAACGACTCCCTGCCTGGTTTAAAGTGCGATGGAACCATCTCAATAGCAGGCAGGCGTGGCAGCACAGTGAGTCAGCAGATCATCAAAAGCATTGCTGGTAGGTTGACTTGAATTCTCAGGCATGTGGTTGCTGTAGTTCACCTCTGCCTTCCCAGAAGGAATTCAGAAATGTAGAGGAGAGGCTCCAAAAGGGCAGCAGTGACCTTCCGTGTGCATATTCAGGCACTCTGTGTGCCTTAGCAGGTATGATCTGTCACATTTGCTGCTGTGGCTGACATAGTGGAGGACCCCAGCGCAGGACTTCACAAGACGAGGAGCTTAGAGTAAATTTTAAACTTTATTAAAGAGTTTTGACTTAACATAACTTGACATAACTTGAAGTATAATCTTAATCATAAGCATAATGAGCATGAGCATAAACATGATATCACTAGAAGCATAACATAAGCACACAGTATGAAAAACCGACAACGCGACAAGGACCAGGGAGAACTGTTGACAATATATACACAAAGGGATAATGAGGGGAGTGGAAACATGTTGGGAGCACAGCTTAACACAATACACTGACGAGACACAGGGAAGCAACCTAAATACAAGAACGCAGGACAAATGACTATCAAAATAAAAGAGGAAGTAACCTAACCTAATACATGCAGACTTAACACAGGGAGAACTAAACCAGAGCTAAGGGAGAGGGAACCTAAACACAGAAGGGCCAAGACTCAGACAACACACACAGGAACACAGGGAAGACCAGAACAGGGAAAACTAAACAGAAAACAAAGAAAATCCTAATACTGAACTACAAAAACAACCAGAAATAAAACAAAGAACAGAACTTCACAAAAAGAAACTCAAAACAGTGGGCTACCGGCCCAGGACCATGGCATGATCAGGATTATAGCTTTTCATTACCTGATGATCATTTGATCATCATTCCCACATTTCCTGGTTTTATGTGTTGCACCTATCTAATAACATTCCCCAAACTTTAACAAGAGATGAATAAATTTTGATCACCTCTTTGGGATATGAGTTCAGTTTTTACTGCATATTACAGCTAAGGTGGGCCACATAAAAACAATCATAATGCACATGTCATGGTAATGAGAGGTTCCCCAGTATGTGGCAGCTAGCTTTAGATTTATGTTATCTAGGAGAATCTTAATAAATAGATGCAAATACATTTATAATGATGCAAAACCAACGAAATCAGCAAAACTGTTACATTTGAGAAACTTCAACCATCAAAAGTTTGGTGTTTTTGTTTTATTCAAAGCTGTAAAGAATCACTGATAATTATTTGTCTGTTAATTGACTGATTAATTAGAGAATATTTCTGAGCATAAGACATACTCTTGTGCTATAACAGCTGCTGATGGTGTCTAATAAAAATGATTACAGAGGTGCTGAGGACTCTCAGTGAGGCTGACACATGCTTTGCACTTGACACTCCCTCTGTGGTCGAGACAGCTTCACAATAACCTCCCATCAGCACTTTTTTTTCAGCTCTATTAGCTCCCATTAATCTCACAACATCAAACACATTTAAGCAGAAACGATGTGGAGACTTTGAAAAATAAAAACAAACCAACTCAAGCAAACATAATTTGCAGTGAAGAAGAAAAAAAAAACCCTTGGCTATGTGTAATACCTCTTGGCTGTGTGACCGCTGCTTTCATACCTGCTGTCAGTGGTGTAGTGATAATCTGGAGGATCGAAATAAATCCCAGCAGGCTGGTAGCAATTCAGCTTGATTACTGTGGACTAGCAAACGATATTGTGCTTTTTGCAGCCTGAGTGAGTCGAGTCCTGCACTCTCTGTTGCCACATATACATACAATTCACTCTGTTAGTGTGCCAATCAAGTTTGTACAAGAGGAGTGAAAAATGAGCTGATCCTCCTGTGGTATCTTGGGTGCGCTAGCTGGCCACAGTAATATTTTAGACGGCATTTTTTTGAGGGAGAGCAAAAACAGAAGGAAGAAGACGGTGCCAAGAAAATACAGGAAAAAAAGAAAAAGAAAACTTCAGCAGGCAGGCAAGTGCTCTAAAATAATGGATATACATGGAGGTGGGCAGTGCAAGTGTGAAATCCTTGGTGTTAAAGCAGTGTTAAGCTGCCAGAATGCCAACCTAACTGTCATAATTGTGTCACATTCAAGTAAAGGCTTTCTCCAGTTGTCACTTTTATTAGCTATGCACAGGGATGGGCACTGCACTGATCCATGCACACCAATAAACAACCAGTGTGAAGAGACCAGTGACTTACTGCAACCACTCATTATTTAAAGAAAAAAACTTTAAAAAATGTCCCCCCCGCCCCCAAGCCACCTCTAAAAGAGGGCTTTAATCTCATCTTGGCGGGTTACCATATCTCACAAGTAAGCATAATCTTAAAGCTTGGTGTATATGCACAGTCCATTTACATTGTTCTGGTTTTTTCAGGTTCCTCAGCACTTCAACTGTAGAATAAAGTAATAACATTACACTGTTTGGCCACATAGTTATTTGGCGTGGATCGCACATGTACATGCAAGAATTATCTATTGGTTAGCATCTTGTAGATGGGAATGAGGCAAGCTAGGAGACTTGCAAGCTAGTTTTTGCATTCAGGGCTGTTCTGTCAGATTTATAGATTTCAAGAATCTTTGGAATCCTTTGGAATTACAGGCATTTCTAAATTGATTACTCATTGAATGTAGCCATATCCTTCTAAGTCACATTTATGGAAAAACATTATATGACTACACCAAATAAATGCAAACAAGTGTACTTTCAGTCTCTGTTGTAGCTTAGCGGGTTGAGCAGAGGCCCAGGTTCAAATCTGCCCTGAGGCCATTTACTGTGTGTTCTTTCTCTTAGCTTTCCAGTTTTCTCTCCTCTGTTCTATCCCAGTAAAGGCTGAAAATCCCCCCAAAATATATATATATAAAAAAGTTGCACTGTCAGTGTCTTTATTGAACACACTGAATAATCACTCAGAGTGAAGGATGGAAAAGTAACCTTCTTCAACAGCATCATCAGGCTTTCCTGTAGCTTCTTGCACAACAAGGTGGAATTTTGGTCCTTTCGTCATACAAACCTGTTTCAGTTCATCAGTATTTCTGGGATGTCTTGACTGAAAAGCCCTGTTTAGGTAGTGCCACAGCATCTAAACTGGAATAAGATTGAGAATTTGTGATTTGAAAACCTGTTCTTCCTTCCAAACTTCAATGACTGCACTGCGTCCAGGCTCCAAAATAGCCCCAAACTATGATGCTTTCTCCACCATGCTTCATAGTTAGAATTTTTGGTGTGTAGTTACTTCTTTGTTATTTGTATAGCGCTGTGCATTTTTATCCAAAGAACATTGGTTAAAAGATCTAGCGAGTCTTTTTTTTCTAGTGCAATTTTTCCTTTATACTCTCCCTCTATTACCACTAACATCTTTTTATTCAGGTTTTCTCTCATTGTGGACACGTGAACACAGTTTTTCTTAGTGACACGTGTCACTCGAGTTCTTTTTCACCTCTTTCAGATTGCAAGTTGCTTTCTTAGTGTGATCTTTGCAGGACGCCCACTCCCAGGGAGAATTTCCTCCATTTGTTGACAGCTTGTCTTTGTGGATTGATGACCATCTAGGTTTTTGAAAAACATTTGCAGCCTATCCAGCTTCATGTGTCTCCATAAAGCTTTTTCTAAGCCCTTTAAAAGTTGTTGTCATCGAGGAATGCTTCACACAAAGCTATATTTCCCGATAAAAGCAGACTTTCTCTGTAACCAGATTTTGTTTGCCTTTATTTGTAGAGAGAGGCACCTCGACAACCTACGCATCCAATCTCATTTCCTTAATTGTTCGCTCACTTTTTTCTCAGTGTGTTCAGTAAAGACATGAAAAGTATTGCAGTTTGTTTGTTCTCTGTTTAGTAATTTTGTTCTTGTCTACATTGGTGGCTTTTATAAAGAATAAACCACATTTTATTATCAGAAATCCTGATAAGTCCTGGTAGTACTCCTTTTAAAAGAAGCTTTTTACCTCAGGTTCTTTCTGCAGTTGCCCACCAGTAATTGGCTGACCCTCCAGATAGTAACTTTATCCACCATCACCCTATATTGTTATTACACACCAAAATTTTTACTCCTGAACTAAAATTAAGTGAGTTATATCAGCCTCTGCCAGCTGCAGACCAAAATGCCTTTTTGATCTGTCCACTCTCTATCTTTGCCTTTCTCTCTTTTCCAGTCTCTGCCTCCTCATCCCTTATAATGTATGTCAGGGGATAAACTGTGGGAAGTTTGATGTTGTGCTTCTGGGAGAGAGGCATGGTTTGGGAACATGGAACGGATGAGGACAGAGTATGTGTAAGCCCGGGAGAGGAATGGGATTAGTTTGGAATGCTGTGCTTCCATTTCAAAGGAATCGCTTTGGGAAATAAGAGATGTTGTTGGCTTCACCTCAGCTTTATGTGTGCTCACCCATTCTCTGCCAGCCTTGTTCATCTCTTCTTTAAACTTCCTATTTCTTGGTGTGTGTGTGTGTGTGTGTGTGTGTGTATGGGGTGGGGGGGGTGTAGAGGGTCACAGTGTGTAGGAACAGGAACATGCTGAAATGGAGGGTAGTGAATTAAACATGCATGTTCTTTCTGCTTTGCTCTGCCTCTGTGGTCGGATACTGCTCTTAGTGTCTGTGTATCTGCGCGCGTGCGTGTGAGTGGGTGGGTGTGTGTGTATGAGTGCACATCTAAGACTGTGTGTATGTGTGTCCCAGCCTGGGATGTCCCATATCAGTAGGGGCCATTTGCCCAGGTTCTCTGCTGTGTCTCTTTAATATTTAACACCTGCTCCCCTCACCTGCTGTCACTTGCTGAAGAGACACTACCGTGTCATTCACTTACTGAGTTCTTCCAATACGTTCACCTCTAATTTCTTTTCCTTTCTACCATTTGTTTCCTTCATATCTTCCTGTCTCCTCCAGCCCCGTGTTTCTTTCTGAGCTTCCTCTGCTGCTTCCTTCTCCCACACATCTCCATTTGTGCTGCCACCCTATCCTTCTCTTCTGTTTTTTTCATTTCATCCACTCTTACTTCTGTGGTTGTTATTCTCAGAAGGCTTGGGTTGTGTGAAGAACAGCCAGCCATGTTAGAAGAATTTGGGAAGTCTTGCTGGCCTTGAAGCCTGTGAAGCATACTTGAATGATGGCTTTGTGGGTCTGTGTGTGAGAGAAATAAAGAAAACCTCAAAGGAGGAGGGAGGGAAAGATAGAGTAGCTTGGTTAGTATGGTTACAGTAGTGACTAAACCAGACTACATCACTTAGTTCTGTTTTCCTGGCTGCTGTGCTTCTCTGGCTGCACAGGGCTTGATGCCTGGCTTCTTCAAGCTTGGCTGAGCACCACTTTGACACAAATGACAGTCAATGTGAACCTAGTTTGAGGTAATTTTTTTCCAACAACAGTGAAACAATTATGACTAATTAAAAAAAAAAGCATGAAGTGTGTCCAGACCAGCATAAGTTAGTTTTTCAAAGGTGCTGATCCACACTAAAATGCCTGAAAAATAGGACGTCTCTTTTCTGTCTCATTACTTTGGTTGACAAACAGCTAAACAGCTGTATATACAATAAGGTGTGTTTATTATTATTCAGTGTTTAAATGTAGTTTAAAGCAGTTAAAGAGGTCTCATTATGCCCTTCAGTATATACACTGTTGGAGCCTCATATTAAACATGGCCAAAGTTTGAAATAATGAGGTCAGTGTATGTACATGTAATCCCAAAAGGTTCAGGCTTCATGTTGCTCTCAATAGCTAGTTTCTGACAGTTTCTTCTTACTATTGGTTCTGTATGATGTCAGAGAGCCCCACCCACCTGCTGCTCAAACCAGTCAGAAAGCAGTTCTGAAGAAAGCTTGTTTTAGACAGTAAGGGCACCACTGAGGGGCACCACCAAGGAATTATCATCCATCCATCCATCCATCCATCCATCCATCCAGTTCAAGGTTGCTAGCCCAGCTTGTCATAGAACCAGGGTACACCAGACTACCGCATGACTAAAACTGTCTTATGTATGTAACAATGTCTTATACTGTCTGTCTTATATATGTATATATTATGTATAATATAGAATATATGTTACAGATCCAAATGAGTAAGTTGAAGGCATCCACAGGGAGCTGTGCTCACCCTGATTTCACAGTAACTTCTCTCAGTTTTATGTACAAAAATATGCTCATTTGTATTGTTTCCAAAACCTCAATTTTCCCTCTCTACACTGAAATGCACCAAGTTTCCAGAGTCGTACACTCTGGAGACTGTTTTAAAAATGTGTTTAGTGAATGGAAACTCCAGTTTTGTGAATTTCTTATGAAAATGTAGTTTTAAAAAAAATCCCATAATGTGGGTTATATCACTGTTATCCTGGAAATAGCCTGCATTATGCTGATAGTCTGATCATCAAGTCTGTGAATATGACATACTGTAGCTGATGAATGGACTTTGACTTATCCTAAGTGCACAGGGAAGTCACCATCTGCAGCGGAGCCAAACATCTGCCAAATGATGCAGCACATCAAAGAGTATCATTGCTTTAATGCTACACACCTACCCTTAAAATATAATATAAAAAATATATGTGGCCACTGCCGGTTCATCACTAGATAACATTTTACTGCTTCAAGCATCAGCTTTATTGAGTAGATCTAAGTTCATTTCCTGTTGCAGTATTTGCTGTTGTGGCTGACAAAATAAAGTAAATCCCAGCTGTTACCAATGTAAATAATACCTCGTGTGCATTCAGATGTACAAGCACTACATGTGTTTACATATTTGGCCTTAGAGAACTCTTAAATATCTGATACTGTGTGGGTTTTTCCACCTTTCCATGTTCATAATGTATACCCAGTCTGTTTCACATGTGAGAAAAAAACAGGCTCACTATAAATAATGATTTGGTGTGCTTAACTCAAACAGAAACAAAATATAAAAAATATATTTGAAATAACTCATCTATGTCCTATTGTGTCAGACAGGATATTGGAACTTGGCTGTTGGCTGGTGAGGTCACCATTCCCGAGAATAAAAGCTGTAGCATGTCTCCTTGTCATGCTGCCTTATGTTGTTTTTATTAGAGCCTGAAAGTATTACAACCTGTTTTAATTCCCTGGGTGTCAAATTCTGCCATTTTTGTGAAAGCTCCCAGTGTCTCTGGCTTCACTGCTGTGATATGCAACGTTACACCAATGGTGACTGATCTCAACTTGTTAAATATGGATGCTTGTTCAGGACGTTTTGTTAGATTCAACTCATTGTGCACACAAGGCACACAACGAAATGATCGTTCCAGATCACTCATCCAGAGACGAGCATCTGTGCTACTACTGTTAGGCAATGTGGTTTAAGTGTCTTGACCAAGGACACAATGCGGACTTGAACCGGCAACCGTCCGGCTGCAAGGCGAGCACCTACCCACTGCACCACTACCACTTTACATTTGGCATCTTATTTGAATGTAGTGGGTGCCCTAAAGCATCACTTGTAATGTTGTGATGGTCCATACATTCTTATATTGCCAAATCAGTCACAGTCACCTCAAGGCGCTTTATATCCTACATAAACACAGAGAAAACACCAACAGCAACCCCTATAAGCAAGCACTTGACGACAGTGGTAAGGACCTCCTTGTGGACCTCTGTGTGGAGTTTGCGAGTTCTCTCCGGGTAGTCAAGTTTCCCCCCACTGACCCCCACTGATATGCCTGGGGGTCAGGTTAATCTGTGATTCTACATTCACTGTAGGTGTGAATGTGGTGGTCATCTGTCTCTCTCTATGTTAGCTCTGTGGCAGATTGGTGACCTGTACAGGGTGTGGCCCCCTGCAACCCTAAACTGGATAAGCAGAAGTAACGGTTGAATACTGTATTAAACTTATTTTTACAACAATGGGAATGGCCTCCTGCTGGCTTAATACAAACAATGCAGGTTTATACAGTCAATAAAAGTCCTATATACTGTAGGTACAGTATCTTCTTATCTAAAAATAAATGGCCAGTGTATCAATATCAGAATTTTGTGCTCAATATCCACATCTTCCCAAGAAATCCTCTCCAGTCTGGTTTCGGCTTTGACACATTTCCCTTTCATCATCATTACCTTTTAACTTGGAGTGCTTTTTATCTGTGAACAATGACGTTCACTCTTACTTTTGCTTTCAGCTTGTAGCACACACTCCTCTTCCCTTGTCTTTGAATTTTCTGTTGATGAAGTTTGATTTTCTTTAGGTTGTCCTAAAGAAACCCTGAACTGACTGACAAGACCTTCCAGATTTATTAAAGATCAATCTGGGACTTTACTGAAATACACAAACATCTGGAATTCATGTTCTCCCTCCATTCACTAGATTGTTGCTCTGGAAAGATAAGAAAAAAAAATAAACATTGCTATAAGTACATGACTGAATCAATCATATTTTACTTGACCAGACCTCCTTTGAGATATTAAATCCAAATTCAAGCAGAAGGCAACTGAAGCACAGCAGTAAGATAACAAAAACTTTGAGAAAAATAATACTGTTATTCAGTTCTGGTGAACTGTGCTTTACACACATCTGTTCTTTTTTTTCGCTGCCATCACTGAAATGGATTTTGTTGTTATAGTAATATAGCTATTACTGAAATGTTGATAACAAAAAGAAAAACATCTTAGAAAAAAAAGACATACATAAACGCTCCCCATTCAAAAGTGGAAGTCTGTAGATATAAGCACAATACAAAAGTTGTTTTTCATTTAATCTTCAAACTGCTGAATGGGTGGATCGCTGCCTTGAAGGATGACAGAACAGCAATCCATTTGTTTCCGTTAAACAAGAACTCCTCTGAGCCAACCTTCTGCTCCCGCTCTGCTCGTGATTGCTTTAAATGAAACAATTTGCATCCAGTGACGTGGACGACCGGTCTGAAAGGTCAATGCAATCCATTAAAGATAATTCTACTTTGGTTCCTTTTACAGAGCAACTTTTACAGTATATCTGTTAAAAGAGCCTGAATATCAGTGTACAATGTACTCATTACTATTATAGCTGTTTATACAGTGTTATCAATTTGGAGAATGAGTGTATTTAGCTGGATGTGGCTTTAAACTCTCTATTTATATTTATCAGAAAGGAAGGAAGGCACACCTGCTTTACGGCTAAACAATGGCTGCTATTTATACTTGGGGAGGGGGGTGTCAGTTGTGATAATTTATCCACTTTCTGATAAATTGCAAATACATTACAGTTAGTATAGTTGCAGCTTTTTAGTTGCATCTTCATTGGTTATGATAAAATTTATATGTTTTGAAGCAGCATCCAGTTTAATTTTGCCTCCTGTATTGGTGTATAAGCTGAAAAAGAATGGGATCCAGGGAGAGCCATTTGTACTAATGACTCCCTTAGACAGGAGACAAAGCTACAAATATGTTCCTGAATAAACCAAGCTAACTTGCTTGTTCATGCATGTGTAATTCCATTTCAGGGGCTCTTTGTATTGTATTCAATAATGTACAAAATGTCCGTAAAATGACTCAGTATGAGGAAAATGGAAAGAATCTCAGCTATTGTGACTCAATCACCATCATTTTCCCATTTTGTTGTGTGTTTAGATAAGTGCTAAGTGTGCAGCAGCATGTTTAGAATCAGACTCTGCCAGTAATTCCTCCTTCACCAATGCTTTGAAACATATATTTTAAAGGACACGCAGATTCACTTTTTATTTACTGTTTTAAGCCAGTGATTGCAACACAAAACCCTTCCTCGCGATGATGTTGTGTTCACAGTCTGTAGATCAAAACAACCTTTGGCAATGAGTTGGTTTTTGTTGACACTGGCTGAGCACCAGGAGCAGAAAGGCTGTCAGTCGCAGCTGATTTTTGACAGCACAGTCTTTAGGATCCTGGCTAGTGGTGTTGCTGCCCAGATAGGAGAGCCTAAGCCTTTGCTTTTTCATACTGTGGTGACTCAGGCTCATACAAGTCAGCTTTGACACTGACAACCACTGGCGTTCATGGGGGCAGGAATGGTCTGCCCTTTTTCCTCTTGGGTGCAAATTGCCCTTTTCAAGTAGCAATCAAAACTTTTCAGGCCTTGCCCTGGCCCTTTCATAGTTCATGACCTTCTCTGGCGCAGCTGAGTTAGAGTTAGAGCTTTTATTTATTTTTTGCCCATGCCCTGAAAACTGCCTGAGCAAGGCAATGCTGACAACCTATTATCAAATGTGAAATAATCCATAGCATCATCTGTTTGCTTATAGTGGGAAGTCATTTTGGCTGTCCAAAATGCCGATGTCAACTCGGGTGCCCTTAGCTCATCAGAGCTGAAGGAAGGAAAAACTAATGTTATCTTGGAAAAAAACTCTCCCTGCACTTCTCTCGCCATCAACTGAAGTCAGAATATGTCACCGGATTCAAACTACTCTGCTACATCTGGCCAAAGTGATAACAAGTAAAGGATGTGTCGCCCCTTTGGCTTAAATATAGCGATGAAGTTGGAAAGCAGCAACTAAGCAATGCGTGTCCACATTAAAATACATCTCTAAAAGTAGAGACATGCAAGGTTAGCACTGAATGCTGCCACTGATTTATCAATCACGCTGACACAGGCAGCCAGACCAAACAGGTAGAAACAAAAGTGATCTTTATTAGACTGAGGTAAGCAAGCAATCTCAGTGCAGAAAGCATGGACAAGCAAACTAAAGCAGCAAAGGTAAAAACTAAATGAGGTACAAACTAGTGTAAGTGACAAAGGCAGAAATAAGGAACACAGAGGTGAAGTGGTAAAATGGCAGAATAGCAAAGTACAGAGGCCTGAACTACACAGTAGGGCAAGGAGGCGACTGCATGTTTAAGCCTGGCCTTTCAGTGTAAGGATGCTGGTTCACGTCTCTGCAGCAGGTTAAGTTTGAGATAACAGATCAGCAGGTAAGAAATCACTGCCCACTGAGCAATCAGTTCTCTGGAAAATAGTGTCACCATTCCTGGAAGATCCAGTGAACCTTGGTGCACAGATAGTAAGAGGGGTCAGTAGTTTTAAGAGACTTTCTAAAGTCTTTGTCTTTCCCTGATGGAATTCAATAAAAATATAAATTCTAGGGAGAAATGTTGTTTCTTGCTTTTTCCCCTGATGGTTGCAAACAATTTTAAAGCATCTTTATTGTTCTATAAATGCTAATGCAGGAATATATACTACTTAACAGACTTAATTCTCTTTTTATATTTGTTCTTTACTTGCTCTCACACGGTTGCAGCTAGGGTTGTAGTAGAAGGAATAAGGCAAAAATTGTCTTGCACACTATAGGAAATGCCTTCATGTAAGCAACACATTAATTTAATAGGAGATGCTGCGTACTTGCAATTATAGTCAGCTCTTCCCTGTGTCTTAATGATGGGGGCAGTGATACTAATGATACTAATGACGCTAATAACTGACGCATTCAGGGTTTTTTTTGCCAGCTTTTCTTCTTGGCTTTAAATGTCTTTATTTACAATAAATAGAGCTTTTCCAGTCAAAGGGCTTAAAGCGCATAAGTGTTCATACAGGGCTTTTTAATACAAGGCCTACATGCTGTGTACTGTGCTTTTCATATGACCAACACTCACACACCACTACTTTGGCTGCAGCAGCTGTGCTGCTTTTAGCCTGTATTTTATCTTTAACCTCTTTGTATTTTTCTAATATTATAGCCTTCTGTTCATTTATATGGGAAAACAGATTTGTGATGATTACCTGCAGAATGATTTGCATTGCCTTGATGTGTCAAAAATAAAGTCAATAAAGTTTCACTGAAGTGAACTTCATTTCACACATCAAGACATTTCATATTAGTAGAATCAATGTCTATTTTATTGATTTTAAGTCAAACAAATTTCTTGCTTTATTTTTCTGTGAAACATTGTTGATGGTGTAACAACCCTTGTGTAATTATCAGTTTATGTGTGTGTCTGTGTTCTGTTTATCCGTCTGTGTTGGCAGTGAGTCTCAGTTATTGGTGTTTGCTTGTTGGAAACGGCTGCCGAGGATGTCAGTCTCTCCACAGCAGAGCTGCTGCAGCTGTTTAGCATACACTGTGTTGGTGCGTCCTGATGTCTGTCTGTGCTGTGTGATGGAACAGCAGGATGTTGCTGTCAGCCAACAGGTCCCTCTGTCTCACGCGCACCGAGAGAGCTGCCTCAGCTGGACCTGCCGCCTCGGCACCTGTGTTTGTGTTTATGAAAAAGTATGCGTGCATGAGTGTTCACGAATCACTCAGATCTGTCAGCAGTCATCTCTGCTCAACCTCAAACAGGGCCAGTCTTCAGCAGCGCACCCACACCAGCTACGATTCTATGTTAATAGATCTTCATCTTTTTCCTGCTCACCACTGTCATCTCTCAAAGCGCACGCTTTCCATCTTTGGCCCTGCTTCACTCTCTTTTTACCTCTTACTTTTAAGTCATCCTCTATGTCTCTCTACGTACTTACTCCTTTTCTTCCCGTCACATCTTGCCAGCCTTATCTCCTCTTCTTTTCTCTTGTCAATCCCCACCACCACCACCACCACCACCCCTCCCGCCGTGCTCTCCTCCTTCTCTCACGCCCCAGTTGGGGAGTACAATGAGATGGCAATGGCAGGGCTGTGGTGTGGTGCGGTGTGTTTGTCTGTGTGATGTCACACTACAGCAGCTCTATAGTAGCTCTCTCTTTTTTAATCCCCATGCTCACAGACCACACTGCTATTTTAAGATTCTATAAACCTTTTCAAAGAAGCTTCCAGGAGAAAGCTTGTCCGTGCACTGTGCACTGGGTGTGTTTGGGGAGAAAGAGCTAGTATGTGAGTATTTACATACACATGTATATGTGTAATGTAATTTCTTTTTCCAAAGCCACGTTTGCCTTTTTGCTGGGTCATAAAACTGTTAGGGTCTCAAAGAGAAAGTCAACTTGAATATTTCAAAAGCAAAGCTGGTGTTTTAATAAAACAGGCGGGATCTCCAGATAATAAACCTGGCAGTAAAACCCAACTCAAAGAATATTGCCTGCTCATTTTTTTTTTTTCCACAGCAGTATAATATTTCCAGTTGTGAACTGTTTGATCCCTTGCCCTTCATCATATGCCTGTTACGAGCACAGAGTAGCAGTTCTCTCTTTTCTGTAGCGCTTGGTCTGCCATTTCTGAGTCATTGCCCCTTTTAAACTTATAAAAAAATAAAGATAGGCACAGTCGTGGCTCTGAGCCAGCACAGTACCTGGGCTCCTTGGAGGGAAAAGTGAGAAAGAGGAAGATTTTCACTTATTTTATAGACTGCTTAAATCATCAGGAGACAGTCAAGGTCATGACAGAAATATACTTGTCTGGCCTCGCAATAAAAATTCACCATGCTAATTACGCCAACCCCAATAAGCCCAGCAATAAAGTCTCACTTAAGTAGAACAAAATGCATTTTACCAGCTAAATGAGCTTTAAATAAATTAAGCAAAATCATATGTCCTGTATATATATTATTCTGTATTATATCTGTAAAGCCCTGTTACAGACTGGCAACCTGTACAGGGTGTAGCCTGCTACTAGCCCAATCACAGCTGGGATAGGCCTCAGCCGCCCCACAGCGCTAAAGTGATAAGTGGAGGATGGATGGACGGATGGACGGATGGATGGATGGATTGCAGCCCTCTTATCCCCCACAGATAGAAGTGTTGTGGCTTTAGTAAGAAAAAGAGCACAGCATAAAACTAATCCTGTTGCTCTGCTAACATAGGTGCAGCTGACTGATGTAGGTTGCCACTCCAGTAATAAGTAAAATTCATCATAATTCTCTCAGAAATTTGGTGGCGTATTCTTGAAATGGTAACAGAACCTAGAACAACGTTAGTAAGTACTTCCAGTACTTGAGTAAATGTGCATGGCTGTGTGTGTTCCACCACTGCTGCTCTGAACATTAACATCTGCTGTTTTAAATTCAAACAAATGACCAGCGCTGTTGTTTTCTGGAGTGGACAGTCTCATGGGTCCTGTTCCACACTAATAAATGTGTTGCTTTTGTGGTGTCCTACAAATGTCCCCCAACATTTCTATTTCACTGTGAAATTCTGCTGTGCTGAACTGCTGTGAGCTTTCTTAATGGAGACTGTTTCCTACATGAAATCTACAACCTGCCTCTTGACATCATCCCCACAAGCCCCCTTAAGGGATTTCTGATATTGTCGGTCCAAGAGTCATCTCCACTGTACATAGCTGTGTGGCCACTGGGCCTTTCCCATCCTGTTTTATACATACAATGGGCCAGATTGTTAAAATTATAGTCTTTTATTTTATTTAATCATTTACATATTGGTGTTTTTATACAATGAACTATGTGCTCCTTTTGACTAGTAACCACGCTTGCCTGAGTGCTGGGGCTGTCAGTGTTTTCCTCGTGCACAGTAAATCATACTACTAAAATTGATTGTTCTGAGCATGGGGCTAGTGCAAATGGCTCTGTCCTGGCTACGTTTATGTCATAAGCGAGCAAACACATCATTCTGGCAATTTTTCATTTACCTCATCTTGGATTGTTCACGGGGTCCCACAGGGTTCAATTCAAAACACATTTCTCTTCTACATTAGTTTGCTACATCTCTGAGTAATATACTCTAGATTTACATTATTATCTAGACAACACCCAGTGGTATGTCCTGCTAAAGCCCACTGATTTGTACAATTCAAAAATTTTTTTTTATCACAATGCAGAAATGCTAAATAACCCCAAACTAAAGGTTTTTGAATACTCTAAGCCTTAACAAAAATGTATCCTGACCTGACATCTGTCATTTTTTTCCCAGTGTTTTTGTTCTCTGTACCGCCAGGGTTGATTTGTTTATCATTGAACTACAACAAATGCAGTCTTGTTGCATCGGATTATTCCGTTACATTCTGCTCAGGCATTTTTCTGCACAGTTCAGGTCAAACATTAAGGTTAAATAACACGAAGCAAACATGGAGAAATCTCATTTTAGTGACTGTGAGTAAATGTTCTGCATTTGGCCCGTCAGGACGTTTTTCTATTGGTCTACCAGTGTGATATTTTGATATTTTGTATGTTGTTCTGTAAACTCTGATAGCCTTTAGTTTTGGTTGTCTTTACGTAATGTATTGCTACAAAGGTAATAAGCAATGACCATGTTATATTATCTTTTTAATACATTAATGTGGAAAAGTCTTTAGCCACCCCTCATTTCTTTAGATTTTGAAGGAAAATGGGAAATAGGTGCAGTGATTTATTGAAATGTGCAAACATACATGGAAATACAGTATATAAGGGAAAAACTGTTTGTACAACTCTAAGGGCTTCCGTCCATCCATCCATCCATCCATCCATCCATCCATTTTCTTCCGCTTACCCAACACAGTCTGAACTCTCGTAGGCAGCTTTCTAGTCATTCCTTTAAGTAGTCTTCAGGAATAGTTCTCCAGGCTTCTTCTATTTTGTTCTCTCTCAGGATGATCCCACGCTGCTTCAATAATGTTGAGGTCTGGGCTCTGGGGAGGCCAATCCATGACTCATAGTGTTTCATTGTTTGGTTTTCTGTCAAAGTATGCTTTTTCTGCATCTCATTTTTTAAGGACACACTGCACACCATGCAGAGATATGCCAAGTTTTCAGCTATTAGCTTTTTGGGAATCACCTTGTTGGTACAAAAATACTATTTTATGCCCATCAAACTGTGTTGTCTTTGACATTTTTCATAGATTCAGCTAAAGAAATGGGAACAAATTATGTGCTTTTATGACAGGCTACTGACAAAAAAGTGCCTAAAGATACAGTTGGTTCTTTGCTAAGTTTTCTGTTATGTGTAAACATGACACTGGAGTTAGGAGCTCTTTTTTATGCTTGAATGATTCATAGGTCAATGTTAAGAGGTTTAACAAGCAAAAAAAAAAACATTCCTCTGAAAATGGTCAGGTACAAGTACTGGGCTCCTACGCTGCTCAAAAAATGACACTTTGAAAACACATCAGATCTCAGTGGGAAAAAAAGTCATGCTTGATATCTCTATTGATATGGACTGGCTAATGTGTTAGGAATGAAATGATGTGACATTGTTTGATGAAAATGAAAATTATAAACCTACAGAAGGCTGAATTCAGAGACACCCCGAATATCAAAGTGAAAAAATGATGCAACAGGCTAGTCCATTTTGCTGAAATTTCATTGCAGCAACTCAGTAGTTTGTATGGCCTCCATGTGCTTGTATGAATGCCTGACTGCATCTCCTAATGAGATGACAGATGATGTCTTGGAGGAGCTCCTTCCAGATCTGGACCAAAGCATCAGTGAGCTCTTGGGCAGTGTGAGGTGCAACCTGGCGGCATCGGATGGACCCAAACATAATGTCCCAGAGGTGTTCTGTTGGATTTAGGTCAGGCAAGTGTGGCAGCCAGTCAATGGTATCAATCCCTTCGTCGTCCGCGAACTCCCTGCATACTCTCGCCACATGAGGTCGGACATTGTCATGCACCACAGACATTCACACCAGTGGTCTGCTGGAGGTCATTTTGTAGGGCTCTGCATAAAGGAGCAGATACCGGTCCTGCTGATGGGTTAAGGACCTTCTGCGGCCCTGTCGAACTCTCCCAGAGTAACTGCTTGTCTCCTGGAATCTCCTCCATGCTCTTGAGACTGTGCTGGGAGACACAACAGACCTTCTGGCAATGGCACATATTGATATGCCATCTTGGAGTAGCTGGACTACCTTTGCAACCTCTGTAGGGTCCAGGTATTACCTCATTCTGTGACAGCAGTGACACTGACCCTAGCCAAATGTAACACTAGTGAAAAAACAGTCAGAAAAGATGAGGAGGGAAAAATGTCAGTGGCCTCCACCTGTAAAACCATTCCCGTTTTTGGGGTCGTCAGGCTGAGGGCCAAAACATCCAGCACTGACTGACCTCCACTTTTCTAGAACCACATGTATAGCATAGCATCTACATGTAGAGCCTGTCTCCAGTTCTGAGACCACTGCCATTTATCCCTCCTCTACTGGATTACTTTAATTCCTTGCGCATATGGATTGGTCTGTCTTTCATGTCCTGCATGATGAATAGTACATTGCTACCAGTCTTACAAGAGAAAGGTAAACCACATTTCCCCGCCAGCTTGTCTTAATCTCACTTTCGTGCTTTCATAGCATAAATGTGTTGTGTAAGGATTGTATTGTAAAACTAACTGGCTGTTCTTTAAAGACCCTTCAAATGGCTTAAACATCAGTTCCTCTTAATCTACAGTTTGTTTATGCGACAGGGGATTCTTTATTGATCCACATTCAGAGGAGGCACCTTTGCCTTTTCTTAGACTATGAACATATCCTGGCTTACAGTATTTAGTATTTTAAACTGGATTTTATAACCTATTTTTTGCACTTTAGCAGTGAACAGTGTTTCCTGTGCATGTGTGCATTTATGTGTGCTTGGGATTGAGTATTAAGCACCTCTTCTTAGCAGCAGCAGAAGATCAGCATTGATGAGATTACATACCACTGTCACTGTCTATCAGGACAAAGAACTTAATAGCCTTTTATATCAGAATAGTCCAAGTCTTTGACATATGGACTTCTAAGCCGCAGTTGTCGATGATAATGACAGTGATGTCAAAGATGATAACGACTATGATGACAGCGATGAAGGTAACAATGACAAGGATTTGGATGACGATGAGCAGTGAAGATCCTGCGAAGACTAGAGAGCTCCTTTTATCTCTGATGTCAGGAAATAGGAAATAATAATCATCACAGCAGCACTGAGGTCATTCTCTGTAATTAGATTTTTTTTTAAAAAAAAAGGATTTTCTATGTCTCCATGCAATATTTAGATTATATAGAAACATCCTAATGAACAGTAAAATAACATCTACATTAATAATGTAAACATCTGCTGTGTAATTAAACTGGTCCATCCCCCTGAAAAACAAAGCTGTTTGCTGCAGTGTTTGCCTTCAAAATCCCACTAATCATGTAGAATTTAATTTCAAAGTTATTGTTTGAATATATTATCTGTGATTGGCCTCAATGACAATTTGTTTTTGTGAAAACATGTGCTCAGCACCGCAGATTAAGAACAGCATTATCCAAGTCATCAGTGTTAGGAAAGTACATTTCCTAATTAAGTTGTTAGACAGTGATGCGAAGGCTTTCATGGGAATTCAAATCAAGACAAATCAGTGCAATTAAATATTCACTAAACCAGAAGCCATAGCAACTCTCTACTTATAATATCTTTTTGACATTTATTTACTTTTCTAATAACTTAATTGTTGACACAGACACACACACTCATACCTTTGGTGCTAAACTGCAGCAAATTAGATGACATGGTGAAAATAAGTACATAACGCTACCCAGCTGGGTCTGACCTGATATGAACTGAACCAGTGTTTCATGTGAGTCTTGATTCTGTAAACTCGACCATTAAGCCGCTCAGCAGACGGCAGCGGTGCTTCTCTTGAGGGAGAGTTAAGGATTTTGTCTGGATTAGATGGATGGATAATAATTTGACTGAATAATAATAATATGACTGGTGGCAAGAACACTAGTTAATCACTAGTTACTTGATGCATTGTGAGCGTTTTTAACGGCATTTTTAACGCATTGTTTTACCTTCATTAGACA
Source organism: Pterophyllum scalare (assembly GCA_024447675.2). Lineage (NCBI taxonomy): Eukaryota > Metazoa > Chordata > Actinopteri > Cichliformes > Cichlidae > Pterophyllum > Pterophyllum scalare. The sequence continues at coordinate 70,182 of JAMQGT020005859.1, forward strand.
GATGGCAGAAGAGGAGTAGCAAGAAAAACGAGGAGAAGAGATGAGAAATGACATGCAACAAAGGTCAGCAGTGGATGCAAAGCAGGGACATTGCAGTTCATTGGCCATGCCTTAACCCCTAAGCCAAAATAGTGTCCCAGTGTTCAGAGCATATTTTAATTAGGAGGTAATAAAACTATTACAAGATTATAGTTCCAAAGTTCATGGCAAGTGCAAGCTGGAACATTTTTTGGCTCGTTTGTCCTGACCTGGGCTTGGGCCTGAATAAATAGGACCTGTTTGTGTTACAGGCTCAGGCTCAGACTGCATTCATTAAACTTTGCAAACAGGCAGCTTATTCTTTCTTCTGCAGGAAAGCATGACAGGCAGAGGCAGTTAATCAACCAGTCACACTCTACTGTATGGAAAGACTCAGTGGTGGTAAAAATAACATTAAAATGCTGCTATAATTTTCAGCGCTCAAGCCAACGAGTGCTTTCTTCCTAATACTTAAGATTACTTCGTAATTCCCTAAAAATGTGATAGAATCTGAGTGTAATCATGGTCAGTAATAATCCCGTGCATGCACTGCCCATTCCAGCACTGCTAGAAGAAATGTATCGACTAGCTGACTGTTGTGTAATTATCTGAAACAAAGATAGGTGGCAGGCTAAAAGTTCTGTATTTATTGATACTTCTTTACTTTTACTGCTGCAGTGCTCACTCACAGTAATTGGTTTGTGAACAAAGGGCTGAATTCTCCAGAGCAGATATTCTCCATAGGTGGAATACCACCTCCTAACTTTTCAATTGTTTGATATGCCAGTTACTGCATCTGGCATGCAACCCAATCAATCATAGTTACTGTAGGATGGTGCTTGACAAAGTTGCAAGACATGAGGGACCATTAGCTTCTGTTTCACATCAGTCATCTCTCAAGTGCAAACAAGTGCAAAATACTGAAGGAATGAATTTTAGATTCATGTTGCTGAACTGTAAACTGAACACTGGAAAAATGGATTGAATCAATTTACAAGATAATTCTCAAAAAAATTGACCTGTTTCTGTTTTAATTTAGGCTTAGAGGGGGTCAGTGACCTGTGAAATGGGTGAAATCAGTCACACACAGGGTGTTGCATGGAAACCTCCCTATGATTGCTTTGGTTGCTAGCAGACTGCCCGCAAACACTCGCCCTTTGAAATATGCTGGTCGCAGCAGAACGGCACATCTTTTCCTTCAAGACAAGACAAACCGGTTTGCATCATACTTCTCACATGTTTACTACTGCTTGCTGAGTAGTTGGCGAATAGTTGCAGACAAGTTGGGGTCTTCCACGCAAACTAGGGGTGACCACTTTAACCTGCCAGTGACCAAAGCAGTCACAAGGAGCAGCACCGTATACCTATTTGAAAGCAATATCACCTACCAGCTGCCTGCAAGAAATGAATATGTGGGACTATATTTGCAATCCCTGATTATCACTACTGTATCAGCCCAGTGATATATGGTACATAAGTTACACAAGCATATGTAACACTGACATAAGTGAGCTGTTGCTCTACATAATAGACAACTGCAGTGAATCATTAAACCCACATGCATGCAAAGTAGTGTTACTGTACAGCTAGGCAACCATTAATGCTCGAGTTGGACCACACACCTCGAGGCATCCACCATCCATGTGCTTCTTGTGATCTATTGGGAGAGAGGAAGAAGGTGGGAGAGGGGAAGAAGGTGGGAGAGGGGAAATATATAAAGAAAAAGGTGGAGAAAAAGTAAATTTTAGTGAGGCTTGTGTCAGAGGCATACCATGTTGGTGTCAGTTCCACTCCTCTTCTTCCATGTTAAGAAGTTTCTCTCTCCCTCAGAGGGAAAACACACCAACTGGCCCTGAGACAGAGGAACGAAGAAGAGACACGGGCAATGGAAATAATAGCAAGGACAGGAGGAGATAGCAAAACAAAAGCAAAGTGATAATTTAGTTAACAAAACACTGCATGCAGCTGTGGTGCCTTGGAGAGCTGACTTCTTTGTGTACATTTCCATTCAAACAACTGAGCCTATTTTTTTTTAATATTTGCTCATGTTTCCCTCATGACATTTCATTTAGTCTGTAGCTTATAGTACACAGAGAGTGGAAATGGGAAGTCATTGATCTTGTAGAATATCAGGCTTTCAGCCCATCTCTACATGCTGGGAAGTATCCTTGTATTTGTTTAGGAGTAAACAGTCTCTCCAAGTTCCTTTATATGATTATCTCTTTGCTACATTGGCTGTAGCCAGACTTGCTGCATTCAGAAAATAAAGCATCTTATTCCAGAAGCTGACAGGGAAAGCATTGGTGTTGTCTGAGCTTTTCACTCGTACAATATCAACTTGATCATAGTTTGAAGTTAAATAAAAGTAGCCAAGGAATGCCTCCAAAATATCTGGCTATTTGCTGTAAGCTGACTTCATGCTATGTCAGCTCTCCTGCTAGTGTTGTAGAACTAAACTAAATAGATTTGATGCCAGGATTGGACTGACATCCAATGTTACGGAGACCCTGAACCTGTGGCGGCAGCTGTGTACTGTTACAGTATGTAATGGCAGAAAAACTAAATAGCAAAATAACATACAGGATACCTATTAATTCAATTCAATTCAGTTACATTTTCTTTATATAGCATCAAGGTGCTTTATGTTGTAATATAATACAGAGAAAACCCCAACAATCAGACAACCCCCTATGAGCAAGCACTTAGTGACAGTGGTAAGAAAAAACTCCCTTTTAACAGGAAGAACCCTCTGGCACATTCAGGCTCAGGGTGGGGCAGCCATTTTTGCAACTGGTTGGGGGTGAGGGGAGGAAGACAGGACAAAAGACATGCCGTGGAAGCGAGCCAGAGATGAATAATAACTAATGATTAAATGCAGAGTGGTGTATAAACACAGAGAGAGTGAAAAGAGGTGAGTGAAGAAGAAACACATCATGGGAAGTCCCCAGTAGCCTAGGCTTATTGCAGCAAAACTAAGGGATGGTTCAGGGTCACCTGATCCAGCCCTAACTGTAAGCTTGATCCAAAAGTAAAGTTTTAATCCTAATCTTAAAAGTAGAGAGGGTGTCTGTCTCCTGAATCCAAATTCGGAGCTGGTTCCACAGAAGAGGGGCCTGAAAGCTGAAGCCTCCCATTCTACTTTTAAATGCCCTAGGAACCACAAGTAAGCCAGCTGTCTGAGAGCAAAGTATTCTTTTGGGGTGATATGGTACTATGAGGTTTTTGAGGTAATCTGCTGTATCTATCCATTCATCCAGTTTCTTCCAGCTGTCATAGGTTGAGAAGCTGGGTATATCCTGGACAGGCATTGAGTATATTGCAGGTTAATACAAAGAGAATGACAACCACTCACACTCACATTCACACCTGTGGCCCATTTAGAATCGCCAATTAACCTAACAAGCATGTCTTTGGGCTGTGGGTGGAGGCCAGTGTACTCTGAGGGAACCCACACAGGCACAGTGACTCCAACCCAGAAAATTATTAATTGAAATTTCTGAGAATATATTTAATACTGTTATTCAACTTTTATTTAACTTAAATAAACAGTACCACAAAATAAAAAAGAATTTAGCTTTTTGGCCCTTGAAAAAGTACACATACTGTAGTTACATTGAGGTGCACTACTGTTAAGTACTGTGCACTTTGAGGTACACTGCTGTACTGTTAAGTACATTTGTGTATTTTGCATTTGTTTGCACAGAATAGACTCTTACTGTGCCTGTATTTCTGAGAGTGTGTGACTTTATAGTCACTATATGGTAGCTATACCGTAAAGCTGAGAGGATGCAATTAGTTAGTGAAATCAACTGAAGCATTAAATAGCTGGTAGCAAAGCCTTTATCTTCTTGTCGGTTCAGTTTCTTTTGGACTCTTTTTGCCCTTTTTATGGCAATAGATCTCTAAATCTTTTTTTCAATCACCAATAATTACATGAGACACGCAGGCAGATGTGTCAGTGGTGCTGCTGAAACAGTTTGAGATACTGTCTCTTTTGCTTTAGCCATTAAGGTAGAGTATTTCATATTTTATTGTTAGAGTTTTATGTTCAGTACTTGTGAAAGTTAGTTCACTTTTACTGGCTCCTGCTCTTTAAGCTTGCAGCTGAGATAGCCAGCTTGCAGCCAAACTGTGCACATAGTGTCCATGCTTCGTGTAAGAATCAATGGGAAGCTGCTGTCTCATGTCCCCACCACCTGTGATACTGGATAGAGGCATATTTGGTCCAGGCACACTAGACAGTTTTGGGTACCAACATTCTAGTATGAGATATTTAGTTCCAGTACCCTAAAGTGAAAGCTGTTTTTTATACCTGCCATTAAGTCTAATGTTCTCAATATGGATCAAGGACTTGTGTTTTTGTCTGCTTTTCTGTTCTTGACTTTTGTGAGAGAGGCAGGGAGCTGCAGCTGTGGTGCAGTGTGGAAAAACTCCACTTTTGTCATTTTCTTTAAATCACAGATGGTGCTGTCCTTGTGGTTTCATCAGTCTGCGACCTCCGGTGTGCAGTTTGAGCTTTTTACTTCTGAGTGGTGAGAAATGGGTTAGCACCTCCAAATCAGAGGTTGTGGCTTTTTCACAAACAAGACAGCTGGATGTGTTCATTCAGAAGGGAGCGTCTGCATCAGATGTAGGAGTTAGAATACCTTTGGGTCACTGTCACTTATGAGTGTAAAAGAGGGGCCAGGAAGTTGACAAGTGCTGTTGCTATGTGGGTGGGGCACCAGAATGTGGTGGCAGAGGCAGAGCTAATTTATGAGACAGTTTGCTGGTCAGGATAAACCACAGTCCTTATCTGTTGTGTTTTCAGGAGCCTGAGCTTGTGTCTAAATAATAAAATTGTGGATATACATGCTAACACTGTAGTTATCCACAGGTTTGCTGGACTTCAAATTTGTAAGAACAGTCAGCATGTCCAGGCAGAAATTGTCCTTGGTGCCTCCCACTGGAAGTGTCACCTTGGAAGAGAATCCAAAAGAAAAAAGGTGGTTATATTTTATAACTGTCTGGCAATGCCACTGGATCCTTGAAGAGTGGCTGAAGGATGTTACCTGGGAAATTGTCTCTTGTCCATTATATTTGCTCACATTCAGTTATAACCCTGTAAAGAACCAGCAGCTTCAGAAAATGGATATTTGTACACTGACAGTGCTGTAACCTGTAGTAGCTTTGCCATCTCAGCTACCAGAGCTGAAATCCAAGACAAATATAATAATTAAGTCACAACTAAGTCTAGAATCAAGCAAAAAAACAAAAACAAAAAAACCACCAATATTACTTATTAAAGGCGATATGGCCTCAAAATTATATCATGATATTTTAAGGAAATTTGCGATAACGATAATTATGAAAATGCAGAAAACAAAAATACTGAACAACATTTCATCAGGGATTTGCAACTCACAGGCAGCTGCATTTATTTGTGCAAACAAAATGAAGGGCATTTTCCATCCTTCATTTTCAATGAGCTGCTGTCTTAGATGCTAATTCAAAGTGTGAATCTACTGAAACAAGGTGCCAGTTGCAGCATGATAGTGTAACAGCAGTGACACAGCATTATATCCAGTGGCACAGCATAAGTCAAACTTAACCATAAATATAGAATAGGTGATGTTTTCCCTGGAATTTTTAAGGAAAAGTACACACTTAACACTTTAATCCAACAGTAACTAAAGTAACTTCACCTTGCAACTCTTCAGGAGCTGCACATTATTGCCACACAATAAAACTGAAAAATATTTTCTGCCTGGGATGTTGTGTCTTGGGTCAAGCATTTTAACCAGCTGCTTAATGCCCTCCTTTATCACCATGAGGCTGCATCAGTAATTTCCCCCAGCCGTTTGCTTTTCCTGTCATAAGGAGTCCATCTAGCGAGTGCTTCAGTGACACTCAGTGGAGTCGTTTTTTTAGTCCTAGCAGCACGCCACCAGCTGCCACTATCTCCATCTCATAGCCTGGCTGTGCTTGACAGTGTGTTTCTTGCCTAAAGTGATGAAATAAGTTTGTTATTTCCACCTTTTCTTGCATATTTTGTAAAGAATTGTGCTTTGTTGGAGGTTGTTGAAATAAATTTCACGCATGGCATTGCTAAACCATCGCTATCATGATATGACACTTTTTTTTACCGCAGAAGATTTTATACCATTATTATCAGGGATCATATGATGTTTCAGAGCCCTACTCCTTATTCCAGCTCCAATTCCAATGAATGAGGATTTATTTCTTTAATTTGTTTGTCAGGTCATTGTATTATTGCATTATATATTTTGGGATTTTTGAGTGTTGGTCAGACAACACAAGGCATTTCAATATACTTAAAGGAGTTGCATTTTTTTAAACGTTTTCTATTTAGACTGAACCAGATTTATGGACTAATTTAACCTTAACCAGTTATCCAATGATCCAGTCAGTGTCAAAAGGGGATTGATAGATTAATCAAAAAAACAAAGGGTAATTCTAGTAAATGGTTTCTTCCTAAATTTTCTTGAAATCACCTTGTCAGGGCTAGCCATAGTAGTTGTAGCCTACACTAACAGCATTGTTCTAAAACATGAAAAAGACAGAATATGTGTGAGTTCAAAAAGAGTCCAGATAAGCAAGGAAGTCATGTTAGTCAGGGTGGGAGTGGGATTTATTTTTCTATTTTTATCCAACTAAAGTTGAGTGAGTATCCATGTTATTTTTTATTAGATGTTCCCAGCCAGTCAATAATTCACACTAGCAACCTTTGAGTCATAGTCCCACTTCTCTGACCTCCATACAGAGCTCTGACTCACTGCACATAATATGATGTTTCAGTATCCAAATCAGGAAAATGTGCAACAGAAAAAAAAGCCTTCAAACGCTTTTTAGACAGCTTTCAACAACCTCGCTGTTAATCCCTTACGATAATAAAAAAAAACTATACATGAACATATTCTGCAGCATTTCAAAATATCCCGGTCTTCTCCATATTACCCTGGAAAGAAAGCTTGTGTGTTTTATGCAGTCATTTCTTATCCTGTTTACTGTAATTTCCCCCCTCTATTCATTTAACCATACCTCACTTTAAGAGTGTGAACTGCAGGCATTTGATGACACAAAGATAAAAAAAAACTGAGCGGTGTAGCCATAGATGGAGTACAGGAAAGAAGAGTTTTGTTGTGTTTCTGAGGTGATGCCCACTTTGGCAAGTCAAACTCCCTTCACTGCTCTGTTCTGCTCTGCTCTGCTCTACTCTGCGTGGGTTGTTGCTGTATAAATAACACTCTCAGAGCAGATCAGAGAAGGAGAGAGAAGAGTAAGAGAGCGAATGAGGGAGGCTATAACAGCAGAGAAAGAGATGGTGAGGGAGATTGGGGGTGGGTGAGGGAGTGGGGAGATGGGGTTGGTAGGGGGTGAATGGGGGGGAAAGCAGGGAAAGAGAAAGAGAGGAAGGAGAAACACAGTTGATCAGAGTGATTTTAGGAAAAGAGAAAAAGAGAATAGAGCTGTAGGGAGAGAGGAAGAGAGAGAAAGAGAGAAGAGATTGAGAGCGCTTGTAGGATAATTGAACCATATATGGTAACAGTTAAGTATGAGGCGATTTGAAAAGATGAGAGCGAGAAAGAACAAGTGTGAGAGAGAAATGGATGTGAAGATGTACAGTATGAACCCTTCAGAGAGAAAGAGGGAGAGTTTTCTCTGTGTGTGTGTGTGTGTGTGTGTGTGTGTGTGTGTGTGTGTGTGTGTGTGTGTGTGTGTGTGTGTGTGTGTGTGTGTGTGTGTGTGTGTTGGTGATCTCATGAGATGGACTGTCTTAGGCGGTGCATGTGTGACACCATCAGCGTTAGTCACGGTGAAGATGATTAATAGTGTAAAGATACTGCAGCAGCTCATCACTGCCAAACAGCAGATCTTTAATCACTTTGCTTACATACACAGCAGCTAATTCTGCCATTTTTTTTCTTGTTTGAATACATCCCAAACACACTGATCAGATACTGTATGTTTAAAGTGAGACACACATCATAGTTTTTGCAGATTAGTTTTCAAAGAATAAAGAAATGGGAGTTATACAATTTGTGTGGTCGTGTTATAGAAATAACACCTCCTAAATCAATGTTTTGTTTTGTTGGTTTGGTTTTTTTAATGTAAAACAACATTAATTAGTAGACTGGCTCTAGAAGCTAAATGAAATGGTAACTCATTCTTCTTTTAATACAGTATTCTTACTGATCCATAATAAGCAGATAAAAACTGTGTCCAGACATCATCCTGTGGATGACAAAAACCCGCCCTCCATGCTTCACATGATCCCTAAATAATTAAGTGGCCATTGTCACAGTCACATTAATTAAATTCAGTCGGGTCACATAGCTTTTCTTTCCCAAAATGTTACGTACATTCTTCGAGCATGTGCACACCAAAGTGTTTTTACCTGAGGTAGGTGCACTTTTTTCACATCTTTGCAATCAGAGTGATTTTTTTCCCCTCTTGTGCTCAAAAAACAGAAATGAAAAATCTTAAACTTCAGGTGCAAATCTGCACTCATCACTGTCGCTCTTTATGTAGCTGTCCAGTCACAGTGGATGAGGGAAAGGACAAATGTGACACCGATCAACTGTCACATCATAGTAGTACAAGTGCCAAACAACAGTGAAGGGGAAATTAATATTGTTGCTCTCTAAGTGTCCATGTCTGTAGCAAATGGCACCACCACACTGCCACAATATTCACATGGAGGAAGATTTCATTTGCTGTGGATCTACCAGTAAAAACAGCTTTCAGGTACTTGCAGCAAAATGACATCTGTGGCTATTCTGTATCATAGCAACCAAAGCGTCTCCACTGGACCTCCAAAGTGCTCTCAAGTGCTCCCAGCTGGTCAGAAGCACTGTCACCGGTTGCTTTGGTGGACACAGCCCCTTAAACTCAGACACCAGATACAAATTTTTATATTCACATCCATCCATTTTCTTAAGTGCTTATCCAATTCAGGGTCCCATGTCGAAGCAGGATAACCTCAACATGGCCAACCGCACACCCTCACATTCACATCTACAGTCAATTTATAATCGCCAATTAACCTAATATGCATTTGGACTGGAGAACCTGGAGAGGGTCCGTGCAGACTCACAGAGAACATGCAAACTCTGCACAGCAGGGCCCCAGCCAGCCGAGCAATTTGACTCCAGGGCTTTCTAGCTTTGAGGAGATAGTGCTTACCAGTGCACTACTGTGGTGCCCTAATATTCACATTAAGGTAAAGTACTAAAATACACCAAATTGGAAGTAAAATAAAGAATCTAGTTTAGCATAACATATTAATTCTTCATCAGGTTTCGTTCCTAACTTGGGCATATGGATGCTTGTAAAGGCTACAATTAAAAACCCTTGGTACGCATTACAAACATACAGATTCATACTGTTGGCGGTCTTTTCCTAAACCTAAGCAAACCAAAGTCTCTCAACTGCCAAATGTGACTGATTCCATCTCTGCCCTTTTGACTTCTAATGCAGACTCTGACACTTTTTAAAAGAGGACTATCTCTCTAATATTGCTGCTGCTGGTGCATGAAGACACAGACACCAAAGGGCACCTTCATGTATCTCTGTGACACCCGCAGCATGTGCCAGAAAAGCAGCATTTAATGCCCTGGGTTGTGTTTTCCCATGCAGCTCTATTAAACCTTTCTGTCTTACCAACTCCCTAAACATTTGCACTCAACAGCATTGTTTCATAATCACCACATCTATGGACACTCCAATTAATATTTATGTTGCACGATTCTGAATCTAGGTACCAAAATAGGTTTTATCCAGAACCAATAGAAAATTAACAGCACTGGAAATATATGTTTAACTACTTATTAACTGGGGGTTCACTTCCTCTGATATATTATATATTTCTTTATTAGATGGGCCAAAATCCAAAATAAGAAAAAAAAATGCTTAGATTTTTGTCAAATATGGTACCACAGATTCATTATGTATGGTATGTGGGCCAGTTGTGTTTGCATGCATAGTCACCCCTCAAAGGCCCATTCTGAGCAATTAAAGTTCCTGTATTATTTAGTGATTTTCCTCCATGCATTTAACATAAGCATTTGGAACATGAGGCAATATGCAATTTAGTCTGACTGATGTGGTTTGTTGGCATCAACATTTTGTATTGCAGTAATTTAAATTACACTTATGGATATATCCTCACTAGCCACTGTATTACATGCACCTATTTATTTAATCAACCAATCAGATGTCAGCAACTCCGTGCGTTGGAACAGACATGGAACAGACAGTCTTCTGAAGTTCAAACCGAGCATCAGAATGGGGAACAAAGGTGATTTCAGCGACTTTGAACGTGGCATGGTTGTTGGTGCCAGATGGGCTGGCCTGAGTATTTCAGAAACTGCTGATCTACAGGGAATTTCCCACAGACCATCTGTAGGGCTTATAGAGAATGTACTGAAAAAGAGAAAACATCCAGTGAGCTGCAGTTCTCTGGGTGAAAATGCCTTGTTGATGCCAGAGGTCAGGAGTGTGGCCAGACTGCTTCTAATAGCTAATAGGAAGGCAACAGCAACTCAAATAATATTTTGTTACATCTAATTTATGCAGGTATGCAGAAGAGCATCTCTGAACACATGCCACATTGAAGCAGACGGGCTACAGCAGTAGAAGATCATACCGGTGGTCACTCCTGTCGGCTAAGAGCAGAAATGAACAAATGTTGCCTGCTCTGATGAGTCTCCATTTCTGCTGCATCATTCAGATGCTTGGGTCACAGTTTAGTGTAAACAACTTGAAAGCATAAATTCGTCCTACCTTGTATCAAAGGTTTGGGCTGATGATGGTGCAGTGGTGTGGGACATATTTTCTTGGCACATTGTTGCTAACTATATCCATCCCTTTATGACCATAGTGTACCCATCTTCTGATGGCTGCTTCCAGCAGGATAACACCCCATGTCACAAAGCTCAGATCATCTCAAACGTGTTTGATGAACATTGCATTGCATTCATTGCACTCAAATCTGTAGATCTCAATCCAGATGAGCACCTTTGGAATGTGGTATAATGAGAGATTTGCATCATGGATGTGCAGCCAACAAATCTGCAGCAGCAATTTGTGAGGCTGTCATGTCAATATGGACCAATATCTGTGTACTTAGTCCGAGGCTGTACACCCTCTTTACTCGTGACTGTGTTGCCTGCCAGTACAACACCAGTATCATCAAGTTTACTGATGATACCACAGTAATTGGACTAATCACTGGAGGTAATGAGACAACATATAGGAGAGAGGTGGCAGACCTGGTGGCACGGTGCCAGGACAACAATCTTTCCTCAAATACCAGCAAGACTAAGGAAATGATTGTTGATCCAAGGAGGAGGAGGGTGCAACACACACCACTCCATATAGGGGGAGAAGTGGTGGAGAGGGTGAACACCTTCAAATTCCTGGGCACTCACATCAGTGATGATCTCTCCTGGTCACACAACACCACTCACCTGGTTAAGAAGTCACAGCAGCATTTGTATTTCCTGAGAAGGCTGAAAAGTTTGGCATGCCAGCTGAAATTCTTAGCAGCTTTTACAGGGGCACCATCGAGAGTGTTCTCACCAATGGCCTCACAGTCTGGTTTGGGAGCTGCTCTACACAGGATAGAAAGGCTCTTCAGAGGGTGGTGAAGACTGCCAGATCCATCTCAGGAGTTGCTTTTTCATCACTGGAGGACATTTACCACATCAGGGTCATCAGAAGAGCATTGTACATTGTAAAAGATCCAACATGGCCCAACTCCTGCCATCAGGGCGGTTATACCGGAGTTTGAAATCAAGAACCACCAGAATGAGAAACAGCTTTTTTGCACAGGTCATTCGACTTGTGAACTGCCACCTCTGACATGAGAACTGACAACATACCTACACAGTGCTCTGCTTTGTATTTTGGACTGCAAATTGCACTATATGCATGACACTTTACACCTCAGACACTTTACACAAGACTGTTTACAATAACTCACTGCTCTACCACTGCACAAACATGCTTCATTCACTGCAACTTCCTCTATACGGTCTACCTCATGTATATAAGTTTTATATTTTGTATATATTTTCATATTATTATTGAGCTGTAGCAGAAGAAGTGTAGAATAAGAATTTCATTTTTCAGTGTGTTTCGCCATTTACTGTGCACACAGCAATAAAACACTCGTGAATCTTGAATCTTAAGGAATGTTTGCAGCATCTTTTTGAATCTATGGTATGAAAAATTAAGACATCTCTGAAGGCAAAAGCAAGGTGTACCTAATAAAGTGTTCAGTAAGTGTAAAATACAGACTGTCAGCTAATCATCTTGGATTTGCAAATTCCCGATGTATCTCATGTATATCCTCAATTAGATCGAATCTACATGTACCTAATTACTTGGCACATGGGTCTGTCTGAGTGTAATAAATCAAAACACAAAGCTAGCTGACACATCTTAGTCATCATATATGATACTATGTATGTACAGTTTCCCACTTTTAGACAGTAGAGGGTTAGTGGGCCCACCCAAAACTGTAACTGTGAATTGCAATAATGGCTTTGCTTATATAAAACTTGTTTGGAGCAAATCATTTATATTATATGTTAACATGTGAAGTCGTAAACAAAATTAAAGTGTTATTAATTGCACCCTGGCTGTGTGTGAGCAATATGGAACAACATGGCCTACCTCACTGCAGCGGTTTAATGATGGCCAGAGGTGTTGCTGGGCTAGCTGATTGTGATGCATCCTGGAGAACATTGTTCTCCAGACCAGTACTAATCAAGTGTTATTGGTACGAGGCTACACAGCGGAGGACTTGAATCAAAGTAGTCTGAGATAGGCCTGCGTCACTAAGGCCGGTTAATGATGGCCAGCGGTGCTACAAGCCTGGCACATCCTAAAAGATTGCAATACAGAGCAACACACTGCGGATGCCTGCATCACAAGTCTTGCAGGGGTTATGTAGATTATTTCAGGCAATCTTCACATTTTATTAGTTTTACTGCAAGATGTTGAAATTGTAGTTTTTAGGATGTGTGGACTGGAGGTTCATTCTTGAACTCTGAGAACAGCTTGTGTAACAAACCGGGTTTTTCGGAGTGTGTCTGACAGCCTGTCTGTCTTGTCTACATTTTTTTTTATCAATATGGGAAAAACAATGGGAGAACAGCAAACTCAAAATTCATCTGATAATAGCAATCCAGTTTGAAGTGACACCCCTATAATCTCAATAATGGCTTTCCTGTGTAGCAGCTAGCAGATTGTCATTACATATGTACTGGAGGGAGTGAGATTTTTGACCTCAAAACAAGCATTATTCTTTTAGGTACAAGTGTCTCTTTTCTGCTGCTGTGCTGAATTTTTGGGAGTCTCTTTGGAAAATTGTGCTTTTTTTTTGGCAGATCAGAAGTGAACTGGACATTTTACATCACTTCTATCAGCAGAGATTCTTTATGCTGTATGAATGATCTGTGAAATTACAGGCAGAGTAAATCTAATCCGATTTGAACAGTGTAGTTTGAGCAGTGCAGCTCGGTTTTTCTGCTTGGGCCAAGTCCGCCCTAGTGCATGTAAATACTGGCAGATTGGCGCTAGGCTAGGCAAATGCAGGTGCCAAGTGTAGTGTGAAGTGCTCGCCATGTGATGTGGGCCTATGGCTCCTGTTGCTGTTATGAGAGAGGCTCGCTCTAAGTCTCGCCCAGTTGCTGCTAATTGCCTTAATTGAGAGAGTGACCTACATCTGAGAGAGGCTTTGGTGGATCAGCAGAACAGCTGGTGGACCTGCAGAGGGGGGGATGGAGGGGTGATGGAACGAATGAGGGAGAAATTTGGAGGGACGGGAGAAAAATCTGTGTAGTCTGACTCTCATTCGACTATTTAAATATACTTCATAAAGCATGAACACTCCTAAAATTGTTTAAGCTTCGTCTTATTCTTGTTTTTGTGGTTACACACAATGTGATTTATGGACCCAGTTAGGCAATGAAGCACTACCAAGGCAAATTTAACCATTGGAATATCAGGGAGGAGGGAGAGGGTGGAAACTGGAAGGGATAAAATAATGTGCAGGAGGAGGAGACGTAGGAGAAGGCTGGAAATGACATCATGCTTTTAGAGCAGAGGCCGACCCTCAGGCCAGCACTGAATACACTCCTAACAGTCTTGTGTACTTCCCTTAAACTGAATTATTCAACACCCTCCTGATGGAGAAACTGACTGCGACTGTGTGTCTGCATGTCTGGGCGTTGCGGTGTGCATGTGTGCATGGGTGTAAGCACATGAATGCATTTGTCTCGAGAGAGGAATGTAAGTTCCGTGTGCATTTGTCTGAACTTTTCTTTATTTGTGTGCTAGAAGGAGTGTGGGAGAGAGAGGCTGCTCTGAGCCACTGAATGGGTTTGTGATGTGTGGGTGGATGCTCACTTTACGTGCATGTGGCGCACACACGTCTGTCAAGTCTGTTGAAGTAAAAGTCTATTTTCTGTCTGCAGCTACTTTTTTGTTTGTCTTCAAAAAAACCCTAAATTGTACTCAATCAATCCTCTTGTCCCCTCAGTCTCACCAGACTGTGTGTCAGTGTTCCCTGCCCAATCCACTCACACACTCACACACGCACACATGAACACTCACACTAAAATGCAGACCACTCTGTGTTTTGGATTTCAAGCTGCAGCTCTTTTCTGTGTGTGTGTGTGTGTGTGTGTGTGTGTGCCCCCATTTCTTGTTTTTGTGCATGTGGTTGTGTGGTCTATGTGCTTTTTCTTTCAGTGTATATGTGTGTTTTTGCCAGCATGTGTGTGTGTGTGTGTGTGTGGACAGTGAGTGTTGGGGTTTGATCCTGTGCTAACGATCTCCCAGTGGCTCAAACTTCTGTAAAGTGTGTTGAGCAGCAGGAAGAGAGAAAGAGGGAGAGGGAGGACTGGGGAGGGAGAGGAGAAGCGGATGTGATAGTGCCTGATCATCATCATCGTTGTAATCGCTAACTCCCCACCCACTCGCCCACCCCACCTCCCAATAGACTCTCACTACGCCTTTTTTTTAAGAGTAACTCCCAAGTCTCAAGCACCTATTGGCATTGGTGCAGCTTGCTACTGGAGCAGGAGCAGCCACGTTGGCAAAGCCTGCATCAAGAGCTGCGGCATCAAACCGGCTGACAGAAGGATGGAAGGAGGCCTGGATGGATAGACAGATGGATATAGAGAGCCAGCATGTGATGTGTGTGTCACACGCGCGCTCCACTCAGCACATGCATGCACATTAGGAAACATCATCTGCAGACAGTCAGATATAAGAAGTGAGGTTTTCTCTTGTTTCTTTTTTACTGGATGTCACATAGAGGGGGTTTCTTTCATATCTCACTCTCTCCTTCTGTCTGTCTGCCAGTCTCTCTCTCTCTCTCTCTCTCGCTCTCTGCCTCCCCCTCCACTCAGCTCTCCCTGTCAACTCTGTGCTCATCTTCCTGCTTACATGGACTGTAATGCACTTTTGTTTTCTGAATGTGTTAGCACTTCCTCTACTTCCTCCCCATTCTCTAAGTCTTGTCTTACCTTCTCCTGTACACCCTCCCCATCTGGAAAAGATCTGTCTCACTATTAGGAGGCCTGGTAAATTAGCCCTTCTATCCTTCTCCTCTCTCTCTCCCTTCTTCTCTCATCTATCTCTCTGCGCGTGCACCGCCCCAGTAGAGCACACTCATTCACACCCACAGATACGGACATAAAAGTACAGATTTGCCCCATTTGTGTGTCTGTCTGTTTGTCTCCAGGTTGGGTACTGGCTAATAGGGCGTAGTAGGTAATGGGAGCCATAGCCTATTATCTCTGCTCTGCTGTCTAATAGCCACTGGCTTTAAGCATCTGCCATGTAGCTGCTCGTACTCCCCCAGTGGATGCTTAATAACTTAGCAGATACACTAATAGACAACACACACATACACAATCTACCCCATACTAACGCACAGCAGAGATAATATACAAACTGCCAAAAGTCATTTGTGCATGTGAGTATATCTGTGCAAGTGTGTGTGTGTGTCTGTGTGCGCGTGTGTGCTTATCGCCACATCTAAAGCACCATGCCCTGGCATTTGGTATGCTCTCTTTTCCTTAGGAGCACTGCCTGCCTTTAATTAGTAAAGGAAATAGATTTACTTATCTGATCTTCAACATATTGGCCACACACAAGTGCATGCACATCTGCCTGCATGCGCTCAGCCACACAGCAAATCTACACCAAACCATTACCACAGTGGTGGAATGCCCAAGCACACTTTGTGTTCAGGCATGTGTGTGTGAGTGTGTGTGCAAGAATGTGCTAGGGCGAAATGAATCTGCTCCCATCTGTAGACTAGCCATTGATTTGCCATGGTAACAGTGGCTGGTGACTGTCGTGTGAACAAAAGCGATGAGAACAAGTGGCTGGATTGGAAGGGCACCGAGAAAGGAGAAGGGGGAGACAGGGAATAGAGGAGGCCAGCGGTGGTATTAAAAACAGGCACAAGTGGACTCACACTGGGACAAATTCAACAGAGGCTACAAGAGGGAAGATTAATGTGCGTTAGGCCTGTTGCTGGCTTAACTAAATGTAGCAACAAGATTTTTATGTGTGCATTTCACAAAGAGAGAGTGGGTGCACAATAGAGTTGTGGGAATGTTTTTGGTATAAAAAGGCTTACACAAACCTGAGTAAGGCTTATATATAATGAATGAATCCCCCTTCAGCTACCGTTTTTCTTTCCTCTGCAGAATTAGTGATTTGTCTAACTCCCTCCTTTTCCCCGCAAACAATCTTTGCAAAACGCCTTCACCACTTTCCAACATTGCTCCCAGAATCAGCTCTACGCCCAACTGACATGCCCCCAGGGTACCCGTGTCATTGTATAAACTTATGCTGTGGTATTTAGTAGATATAATGCTGCTGCTGTCATAAATTCACTTAAGAACCACTAGTCTAATGTAATTTTAACCAAAATGTGGATAAACCAATGTTTTAATATTCAGCAGGGCCTGAAGCCCTTCTCTAAATGGAGAAAGACTAACACTCTTTGAATTGTCTAATTAATCTTCTGGCTCATGGTATTCCTATATCAACCAGATTTGTTTGCATTGCAGTGACTCTGGACAAGTGCCCTGACCCCAACAATGACTGGCCAACCTGTTCTCATACCTGCGGCACTCTGCCTGCTCAGCGTGGTCCAGAGATCAACGCTGCAGTAGTCGGCTGACTCAAAGCTTACTGCCATTTTTACACCAGGCCTAAGGTTTCTAAAGTCCAACGGAGTCACCGTCAGTAGGCTGGGAGAGAGAAAGAGAAAGAGAGTAGGATTTTTTTCACCCCCCAAGGCACTTCAGCTATAAATATCAAACTGGCAATTCTTTGATTTACCAATGAAGGCTGCCAAAGGAGGGAGGAGGATGCAGGGTCTTGCTCAGTTCTTGAGCTGCTTTAAATTCATTCACCGATGAGGGAAGAGAGGAACTGAGGGAGGAATAGGGTTGGCTTTGTCATTTATTTTCCATGTAGGGGGATGAAATAACATTAACATTTCTTTCTCTCTGAAGCTCTATAAGTCAAGCACTTATTACTCAAACAGCCGTGGCAGCACAAACACACACACATGCAGAGACACACAGACACATATACAGACCATATATAGACAGGCATCCCATTCTTTTTCCTGCCACATATGCTTGCATGTTTGTGGCTGTCACAGCCTAGACAGACACTTTGGTTTTAATAAAGAAGAGGCCTTTGAGTACACTGGCAGGTCCTGCTGTAATCTCTCCTAAACAGGTGTTGTGATTAGTCTCTGCCGTGAGCCACATTCTGACACCTGGATAGGCAGGCCGACCATACACACAACCATCAGCTACCACTCTGAGGAAAGATTTAACCAGCGGTGCTTGGCAAGCGCACTTCTGCCCTCCAGTACAATGTGCTTTGTTGAAGTTCTGCTTGAAATGAATTTTCCTCGGCTGTGCCAAAAAATTACATTATTTCTTTACATTATTCTCATTGACTCTTTACTCGCTGATGCAGCAACATATGTGATGGAGTCAGCACTGCAGAGTGCATCTCGATTTATCGAGGGCAGCTGATGGATTATTTCTGTGAGCACGCTGAATATTTTTAAAGGCTAAAAAAGCGTGAACTCTTGTGTGCACAGTCTTTGTCGCCGGAGTACAATAGGTTAAGCTTTCTGTCTGTGTTTTAATGTGCTTTGTCTTTATGAGGTTGGTGTTAGAAATAGAAATAAAGTGTTACCATTACGATCAATATCAAATTAATTGATCATAAGTAAAACAACCAAAAGGATTACATTTGGAAAAAAATGACTCATCTGGCTTTGCAGTCACAATTATGAATTGTATGCATCCGAAGAACAGCCGCGTTAGAAACTTTTGCTAATTAGATCAAAGTCTTGTAAGAGCCTGTTTGTGTTTCACAGTCTCGACCAAAAAAGTAGGTTGTTTCAGTTGCACATATTTACTTCTTATTTGTCAGTATCAGACAAAAACCCTCTTTTTACTCAGTAAATGCAAATATATTTTGGAACTCCAAACCTTGAATGAAATTCAGCTTTAAAAATAAATTACTTTGCCAGCCTTGCTATTCAGTAATATTTCTCACTTATTTTCACTGTATAATTCCTTGATTAATATGGATCTTTACCTCAGGACCAACTTTGACAAATTGAAGCAGACATGTCAGGTATTAGAGCTGGAGCACAGTGTTACAACAGAAACATAGTAAATAAAAGCTGATGTTGATGGCAGAGTGGTGAAGAGATATCTTACCTGATTTAATCACTAGGATTTGCTCCGGTACGTTAAGAGGAGTGTGACACCGGATTACTGACTCGCTAATCTGCTAATCTCATCGTGCGTTAATAACTGATAATTTGTTTTTGCTTCACCAAGATTCCCAACAAAACTGTTAAGCAAAAAAAAAAAGAGTCTTGATGGCCATGTTGTCAGGAGAGAACTATATTACATGAGTGTGATGGATTATAATACGTTCTTCAAAGCAGCGGCATGTCCGCAAGCTGTTTTTAATGGATTTTTGAAAACAAATGTAAGTTTATGACTTCTCTGAGATAAGGAAGGTAAACCTGCAGCAGATGAGTGCATTAACGTTTGACTACAGCAAATACAGCGGAGGTTTCAAAGTTCTGGTGACTGTTAATGACAAGAGGAAAAAAATGACACCGAAATGCTGATGCAAAAAATTCTCAAGGCAGAGCATGTAAGATACAAACTAAGTGTGAGATGAGAGCTAAACCACTTTCCTATATGTGTCAAATAAAAAAAAAAAGATGCCTGTATGCATTTGACACAAGGGAACAGTGTTAAATTAAATGATGCTGAATACTTACACTTTAACAGCTGTGACTATTGCATTTATATCGTTTTACTTTGAACTTATCTGCCTTCATAAAACTTCCATTTTAAAATTCACAATAGATCATTTCTAATTGTGCATTTAAAAGGGGGTTAAAATTTCAGATTTAAAGCATTAAATATTCAAAAACTTGAGTGATTTTTTTATTTAATATTTCATGTCGAACTCATAAGAAAATATAAGAAAATATAAACAATAGTGCCAAATATGAGCAAAAATAAAAAACTTCACTAAAACTGATTAAATTAAAATACACACACATATAGACAGATTAAACTGGCTCAACACTAAACGTGCTTAGCTTCACAAAGCTACCTCTTAATTTAAATCAAGCTAATGAATCAGTCACATGATAGAACAGCTACCTCTTTGCATCTACAAAACTTTGTGCCTGCCTGGTGATTGTATTGAATTTTTTTCACATTCTTCGACTGATTGCAGATTGTGGTTACTAAATGGCTGCCCAGAGCTTGACAGTTTTGCACACTCAAGACCACTTTTGATCGTAAGGTGATTGCACAGGCCACCTGATAGGAGGTAACCTTTCTGCAAACAGTTGCCGTCTCACTTGGAATGACTGCAATCACTCTGAGAGAGATTGTTGAAGGTTTGCAAATAATTGCTGTTCAATTTATAAATGGAGACAGACTTCCAACATGTTGCCATCAGTCTGAATGAGTCTTTGTTAATGAGCACTCAATCTAACGTGCTGCCAGCTGGTTGTATTCTGGATATATTCTCATAGAATAGGAGGGCTGCCAATGCAAACTGGGCTCCAGGATGCCGGGCAGTGAGCACAGGGCCCACTAGAGGATGTCGGGTCCTTGATCCACCATCATGAAGTCTGTTTCTGATTGTTTGGTCAGAGACATTCACACCAGTGGCCTGCTGGAGATCATTTTGTAGCTCTGGCAGTTCTCATCCTGTTCCTCCTTGCACAGAGGAGCAGATACCGGTCCTGCTGATGGTTAAGCACCTTCTATGGCCCTGTCCAGCTCTACTAGAGTAACTGCCTGTCTCATGGAATCTCCTCCATGCTCCTGAGACTGAGCTGGAAGACACAGCAAACCTTTACATATTGATGAGGAGTTGGGCTACCTGTGCAACCTCTGTAGGGTTCAGGTATCATCTCATGCTACCAGTAGTGACACTGACCCTAGCCAAATGCAAAACTAATGAAAAAACAGTCAGAAAAGATGAGGAGGGAAAAAATGCCAGTGGCCTCCACCTGTAAAACCATTCCTGTTTTGGGGGTTGTGTCATTGTTGCCCCTCTAGGGCACCTGTTGTTAATTTCATTAATACCAAAGCAGCTGAAACTGATTAGCAACCCCCCCTGCTACTTAACAGACCAGATCAATATCTCAGAGGTTTAATTGACTTGATGCTATACTCTGATTAAAAAGTGTTCCTTTAACTTTTTTTGTGTAGTCTCCTGTTCTTAGCTGAGTGAGTAGAATGGCACATGGTGCGGTCTTCTGTTGCTGTAGCTCATCTGCTTCAAAGTTCAAATTTTTTGTTGTTCAAAGTTGCTCTACTGCATCCCTTAGTTGTGATCAGTGGTTATTGGTGCTACTGTTGCCTTCTTGAACTCAAATCAGTCTGCCTATTCTCCTCTGACCCCTGGAGATTTTTGCCTAGAGAACTGCCGCTTACTGGATATTTCCTCTTATTCAGATCATTCTCTGTAAACCCTAGAGATGGCTCTGTGAGAAAATTGCCAATCAGCGGTTTCTGAAATAGTCAGACCAGGTGACTATTGGCACCAACAACCGTGCCACTCTCAAAGTCAATTAAATCACCTTTCTACCTCATTCTGTTGCTCGGTTTGAGCTTCCTCAGGTCGTCTTGTCTATGTGCTTAAATGCATTGAGTTGCTGAAATGTGATTGGCTCATTAGATACTTGTGTTAATGAGCAGCTGGACAGTTGTACCTAATAAAGTGGCTGGGCAGTGTATATACTAAAAGTAATTTAATAATAACCCTTTCTGCTTCCATAGTTTTCTAAGTAACATCCCCAGCAGCGTGACCGTTTAGGATAACTCAGGAGTAAAATAACATCAAACCATTTAAGTGTTGGGGCAGAGGAGGAGACATGTTTTTAAGTGTCAGGAGCATTCAAGGCCCATGTTACATTCTGAGGTTTTGCTGTGGTCCTGCCCATTTCATGCTTCTCTTGGTTTAGTGGCGAGACCTAATGCTTTACTAATTTCAGCTAGGCTATGCTAGCTTCGGGGCTGTGCGCTGTGTTTAAATGGTGTTCTGTGTTTCCGTGGGGAGTGCGAGACTTTTAAATACTACAGCAGATTTAAGCAGTGGGACTTACTACTTGTTAAATACTAAAGTAGACTTTGTTAGCACTGGGAACCAATGTCTGCAAGCTAAATGCTATAGTTCTCTGTCAATCCTGGGAATGTAGAAAGCCTGTGCTAGGTTGGTGGATGTGGGCTTTGGGACCTGTCTCTGTGTTCTAAAACTGAAGCGCTTTCAGCGCTTAAGGGACCGGTGCTTGTTAGCTATTGAAGGACCTGCCTTACGTCAGTGTTTTTAATGTTGTAGAGGTTGTCGACTGTGATGTCCCTGCTCACAGCCTTCAGTAATACCAACAGACTGATGTTTGATGTAACATGTGTTACTATTGTATTCATAAAACTGCTCTTTGTAGAGTTTCTGAAGTCACAGCACAGTTCAAACACCAAGAAATCAAAGTGCACGTGTAGAATTAAATGTCCCATTGTACTGTAGCTATTCTAACACAAGCAGCTCTCTCTGAACAGCTTTTCTTTGGCCATGAATGTTCTGGTTTTGGTCAAGTGGAAAAAAATTCCGTTCCTAGGCTACCCGAGGTGTTTGTTTGCGAGTAGATTCCCTGAGCTAATTCTTTGTTAGCGGATGGATTAAGAGCGGCACTTGTTAGCACTTGGGTTTGCAGAACATCTGCTGAGCATTTAAAGAGAATTAGACTGCAGCACAAAATGTGTCCTGTTTAGCAGTGTAGCTCTTTAGTGCAGTTTTAATGTTTAACGGGTGCGCTTTTCACGTGCTTATGTTTCAGCCTTGTAACATACTGACCTGCAGTGTTTAATTATTCCTAATTGCACGGATAAGATCTAATATCACAAGAAACCTAGGGAGAAAAACAAAATCTACTGTGTACAGCTGTCTCTAAATGTGCTTACTGATGCCATCCCATGATTTATATACCAAAGTAGTTCTTGGTGTTTTGTCAGTCACCTGTACCTCAAAGCTCAGGGAACTGAGGGAGTACATTTTCTACACTATGTAGCCAATGGACTTTGATGTTCAGTTCACCAGAATAATTTGGGGATTTATTTTAAGCTTTCTACAACTCAACTTTGGGCAGAATCTCATTTTTCAAAGGCTCTGCCTTTATAGCACTGCCACTCTGGCTGTTTTCTTATACAAGTGACCCTTGAAGCTGCAGTGAGCTTCACTTTGTTGACACAGATTTTATTTTGCCATGCTAGTTTGTTTGCACTTGGGGGCCATACTTTGTCAGTCTAAGTTAATGTAGCTGCTCTGTCCTAACTGACCTGCTGCATTAAATATTAATGTAGCACATTGCTGGCCTCATCATCATCTTCCTCCTCACATCTATTTGTCATCATCCTGCGCACTAGCTTCATCCTTTTATTTTCTGTTGCCCCATGTCATGTACTCTTCTTCCAGTTGTTTGGTTGTGGTTTCTTAGCATGTGGTTGCTCAGTTCTTGCTTCATCCACCTTTTCACTAAGTGTAAATTCAACTCCTCTTCCTCCTCCTCCTCCTACTCCTCCGCCTCCTCTAGCCCGCATGACTTCATCTCTCAGCCATTTCTAGAAATGTGTCAGTCCATCCGTCATTAGCCTGAATCTGCACCGCTCCCACTACGCTTTCATATTTTCTTAATCTGATTGCTGTAAACAAAAATGAATTTTGACATGAAGCACCATGTGTGTGAGGGGGGTGCAGGAATAAGTGAGATACTGTCTTGGTTTTGATGGTGTATTATTCATCAGTGTGCTGGCTCATGAGTAAAGCTATATTTTAGCCGCTTTTGTGTATGTATGCGTGTGTATGCGCTATGCGTGTATGCACATGGAATGATGTGAAACTGTACATGGAGTTCACTGTATTTGTATAATTGATGCACAATGTCATCAGTAAATCTCAAGGTATGTGCAGTTATAATGTGGAAACACATTTACAGTTTGTGTGTGTGTGTGCACATGCATTATGTTCATGCATTATTCATAGGTAAGCTTCTTGGTGGACTTGTGTGATTTGATGAGAAGATGCAGGTCTGTGTCAGCGTCTCTTATCCTTTATAATTCAGCAACCACCAGCAATTATCATCTTCCCCTTCAGTCTTCTGAAAAGACTTTCACCTCATTCATTCTAAATTGTCCACATGCCCTCCATTCCTCACTCTGCCCTCTCCATTGAGGAAATGGCACACTGCAAAAAACAAAATCTAAGAAAAAAAGATGTGATTTGAGTACATGCATCTCTGAAAGATGAATTTGTCCTGCTGTGCAGTGAGATAATGGTATGATTTTTATTTTTTATATATGAGAAGAAATAATGTTTTTTAAAAAAGAATAAGAGATAAACACTGAACACCTTTCCATTCTACAGGTTGCAGAAAAATCACATGACAGTAAATGCATTTTGCTTTTTTAAAAATATCTGTACTAGTCAAAAAAAGAAGTGCAAGTTTGTGTTTCAATAGTTTTTATAGACTGACCCTATCACATATGTATATACAAGACATTTAATATGCAGGTGCCCATGGACAGCACAAAGATCCAGATCTGTAGAGGAATTGCTCTCCATTCCAGGAGTGTAACCTGCAGCTGTGCAGTGGTATTGGCTGTGCTTAACCCTGATGAACATGTTGACCCAGCACCTCCCAGGCATGCTCAGTAGGAGACATATTAGAACTAAATACTAGCCAAGGAAGTGTCTGAAAGTGCTCCTGATCCAGAAGTGCCTGCACTGCTCTGGCGTTTGTGGTAGTGTTTGACCAGACATTGCCGCACTGTAAGAGCCAAGTGAGTGAGTACTGATGCAAGCACAGTTTGGAGTATCTCAGTACCTTCGTTCAGTCCACTAAAAACAATCAGATCAGAAATGGTGCTCTTCTGGACTAACCTGCAAACTTGCAGCAACAGCTTGGACAGTCAATCCAGCATCCAGCATGTCAAAAGCCTGGCCTCGGACAGCTTCAGTCGCAGCATGTTTGCGCATACTCTGGTTTTTGGTCATTTCAGACCACTGACATAAGAATGCGGTAAACTGAGGCAATCCTGAGATTTACAAGTGAGTTCATTTGTATTCGCTAAACAAATGTCAGTCAACCAGAACCAAAAGCTGCTAACAGAATATGTTTGGGCTTTCCAAGAGATTAAAATGATGTACTGAGAAATGGATTTAAAGCAAAGATTGAAAACATTTAGATGCATATTTTAAGCACTTAGAGAATTACAATAGAGAATCAGCACTGTAGTAAAACAGAGTACTGCAAAAGGACAAGGAATCCTGAATGTAACACATGCAGTGCATAAACAACTGCAAAATCATAGTTAACAAGTCATAGTCTTGGTCTTACTTCAGGACAGTAAGCAGACTTTGACCTTATCTTTAATTCATACTCAGAGCTCTTTATCCACACCCTGCTACAGTGAAGAATACAGGTCAGTGCTGGGAAAGTTTCACATTACTGATTCCTTCAAAAATTACATTTGTTTTTGGCAGGTATGTATTTCTGTAGTTGAAAACATTGTTTTAAATCAATGAAAACCTCTTTCTTCTGGTAATACATACTTCAACTTTCATTTGAATGTGCAATTAGAAAAGAATATACACAATAAAAGCAGTAAAGGACTTTATAGCTCACAAACCTTTTTACTGGAGTAAGTAATGTACTAAACAGCTACAAACAGTGAACCTTCAGTGATCAGAAAATATAAGTACCAAAACATTGGGATGCTTTGTTTTGTTTTGGTTCTTTTTCCTGATCGCTTAGGTAGCACTGTCGCCTCAAAGGAAGTAGGTCCTTGGTTCAAATCCTTTGGCCAGCTGCAGCCTTTCTTTGTGGAGTTAGTATGTTCTGCCTGTGCCTGCATGGGTTCATTCTGGGTGCTCCGACTTTCCTCCCACTGTTCAAAGACATGTATGTTAGTTTATGTGCAAATGTGAGCATGAATGTCTCTCTCTGTCTCAGCGCTGTGATATACTGGTGACCTGTCAGTGGAGTACTGCACCTCTTGCCCCATGGGTGCCGCAATAGGCTCCAGCTCCCCTGCAACACTGAATTGGATGACCTGTTAAGAAAGTCAGTGAATCTGGCAAAGCGGCCGGGCCTGATGGCTTTGGCTCTGATTATTATAAGAAGTTCTGTGACCTTTTTGCACCACTTTTACTCAGGATGATGTCTAATTCAAAAAAGGATGGAAAACTACCTAAGACTCTTTACAAAGCTAATATTTCTCTTTTTTTGAAAAAGGGAAGAGATGAAACTGATCCTGCTAATTTTAGGCCGATTGCACTACAAAATTTTGATCGTAAGATAATCACTAAAATTCTGGACACTAGACTGAATAAATGCTTAGCAACTATCATTCACCCTGACCAGACAGGGTTCATCCCCGGCAGACTGTCCTTTTTTAATGTAAGACGGTTACTTAATACTATTTATCTTGACCATAAAAACTCCAGCGGAGCCTCTATTCTGGCCCTTGATGCACATAAAGCTTTTGACCAGCTCGAATGACCTTATATGCTTGAATCTTTGCGCAGGTTCGGGTTTGGTGAGACTTTTATTTCCTGGGTGAAACTGATATATCTTGAACCAAAGTGTTCTGTCTTGACAAATAATGATCGGTCAGCCCCATTTTGTCTACAGTGCTGAGTGCAACAGGGCTGCCCAATGTCACCAGCGCTTTTTGCCATTGCACTGGAGCCACTTGCTGTGGCCATAAGAAAGCCTCCACATATCGAGGGGCTTCAAGTTGGAGATGTTGAGACGCTCATTAGTTTATATGCGGATGACGTGATATTGTATCTACGCGATGTGGTAAAATCTGTTCCTGTGCTTCCTTAGCTTAATTACTTGTTTCAGTAAAATTTCCAGGTATACAATTAATTGGTCAAAAAGTGAGCTAATGCCTCTATCCAACATTCACTCATCAGGATTTTTACAAAAAGTTCCCTTCAGAGTGGTTGAGAGTCACTTTACCTATTTAGGCCTGACTATACCCAAAGACCCAAAATTAATATTCAAATTAAATTTTGCAGAGTTTATATCAGGACTGAAACAAAACATTGAGTACTGGAAAACTTTGCCTTTGTTAATGATTGGATGCATAAATTCAATTAAAATGATCTCCCTTCCTAGATTTCTGTATTTATGTCAAAATCTTCCTATCTATCTCACAGCTGCATTGTTTAAAGATTTGGACTCAATTATTCATATATATATATATAGTCATATATATGGAATGGGAAAAATGCTAGGATTTCTAGTGTGCACATGCAAAAGTCAAGAGAAGTGGGAGGGCTGGGCCTGCCAGTATTTAAATACTACTACTGGGCTGCCAACATTAGAGTTTTAACGTTCTGGCAACAGGGGTCCTTGGACAGGTTGGTGATCGAAACTCCCTTGTGGCTCAAGATGGAATCTAAATTAGCAAATAATTCTTCCTTACCAGCTATGCTGTTTGCCAATTTTGAAAAATCAGATGAATATAGAAATTTGAGCTTTGTGTTAAAACATGAAATAAGAATCCTGAATCAGATTAGACGTTTCTTGACATTACCAAATATGTCAGTACAGACACCGATTTGCTTTAACCACAGTTTTTCATCCCCTTGGCAGGATGTAGCTTATCACGGTTGGAGGGAAAAAGGGTTGGTATCAATTAAGGATATGTATATTAGCAACAAGTTTGCATCATTCAGCTTATTCAAAGATGAATACAGTCTGCCTCATACACATTTCTTTCGATATCTCCAGGTCAGGCATTACATTCAGTCAAAAATTGAGAATTTTGACACTCTGCCACTGGAGCACGGCATTTATGACATCCTAAGGACCCCCCCCCTGATTCTAAGCATCTTATTACAAAAAATTATACGTCTATTTGGTGATAACGCAGTGGCAAATACTACAAGAATTAGGGAAGCCTGGGAGAATGAGTTAGGAATGACAGTCTCTGAGTCTATGTGGAGCAGGTGCTTATCCAAAATCCACTCCTGTTCAATAAACAGTAGGCATCAATTAATTCAATTTAAAATCATTCATCGGTTACACTATTCTAAGGTTAAACTGCATAAGATCTATCCTTCTGTTTCCCCAGTGTGTGATAGGTGTAATATGTCGGAAGGTACGCTGTGTCATGCTTTCTGTTCATGTCCTTCACTAACTGGTTTCTGGTTGAAAGTAAGTGACTGGTACACCAAGGCATATAAGAGCTCTTTACAACTCGAACCAGGCCTTGTGATTCTTGGATGCTCCCAAACGCCCGAAGCTATGCCTGCTGCAATGATGCAGCCACTGGAACTTGGACTGGTTATTGCCAAAAGATTAATCTTCAGAGACTGGAAGTCCTCTGGACCTCCTTCCTTTCAGTTGTGGGTGACTGATATGATGTCCATAATACAAATGGAAAGACTCAGCAAAGACTCTAAAGATACCTTTTTGCACTACTGGAATCCCTTTCTAGAACACTTTATTAAGGCCAGATTAAGCTAAACAGATTTCAATTCTAAGATACTTCCCTTTGTTGCTTTTAATGTGTGCCTGTTTGTATACATCTGCACATTTGTAAAAAAAAATGTTTATGTATATACATATATCTTGTGTGTACACAATTAGCTAACTGCAATGTTTCATACTTTGACCTGTGCATCTGGGCCCTGCTTGTTTGTTTGTTTATGTGTTTATTTGTTTTGTTTTTTGGAAGTGTTAAATTTTGAGGGGGGGATAGTAAAAAAAAAAAACAACTCAGTTTACAACATGTAATAAACAGCATTCTTGGCTCTTTCCGTACAATATATGGTAGTAAGTATACTGTGGAATTTGTATACGTATACATGGTATACATGTTATACGTGTGTGTGCGTGTTATACCTGTCTGTATGTGTGTATGTGGTTCTGCAAGCTTAAACAACCTGTAGGTAAGATTGCAACTTCCTTCTTTAAGGAATATCACCACGTGTCTCCATTAAAATGAAACAACAGTATAATATATAAAACAACTTATAAACGTATAAAAACAGAAGATATGATAACAGAAGAAAGTTTACACAATATCCTAACAGTTCTTTAGCAGAAAAATATTAGTGTGTTTATTTAATCAGACAAGGCAAAACTAAAATTTGAGACAGAATGAGGGCAAAATTATTTTTTTTAAAAAAGCATTAAATTACTCACAGAGCATGAAGACCAATGATGAGACTTCCATCCTGTACCAGTGGCATATGCCTTGAAACAAGAACTTGCAGTCTACCACATCCTGTCCTAACACAGGAAACTATATAAGCCTTTGCTCAGTAACTTAAAAAAAACACTACAATTATAAACAAAGAAAAAAACTAATTTGCAAAATTTAGTAACCTTTGTAAACTAACTTGAGCTCTAAATTTTAGAAACCCTTTAAAGGAAACTAAATGATTTATAATCTGTGCTTTCAGTAAATACCACCACAAGTATGTGTGAGACAGCTTGTTAAGCTAATTAGCATCAGAATCAGTGTTTTTGCAAACAGGCTTGAGCAGCGGCTCCATCAGAGGCTTTATTGAACTTTAACTTAAACTTTGCACAGTGCAGCCTCTCTTTCCTAGAACAAAAAATGACTTCAGAGAAACAGAAAGCAACCACAAGCTGACAGTAAAACATCCCTGACTGAGCTGCACTGACAAACCACACTCTAACATTGAATGTAAAGGCAGACTCGATGGTAACAAAACTTTACTGAGTGGAATTTAGTTTATAGAAAATAAATAAATGAATAAATATCCCAGAAAGTTTGGTTTCTGTGTGGAGTGTACATGCTCTCCTGTAGTCTGCACATGCAAATGAATTTGTATAAAATTCTTTGTATCAAAGAAAGCAAACTTGTATTGAGTATAATTGTTACTGAACATATTTAGTGTTTAATTTAACAGCTGTGATGGCATTTCACCATAACACTGCACTAAAAGCCAACAGTGTGACATTAAACAGCTTTATTGGCTGGCAGAGCAAACACAAGGCAGGACAGGATCAGAGGCACAGACTACAGAACAAAAAAACTCCATAAAACCACAAAAACCTGACCGGGGCACACAGCATGGGAAACAAAGACAACTACAGGCACAGAAAACACTGGACTTAAATACGCAGGTGGACTGATGAGGGAAGAGGAAACAGGTGGGAACACAGGTGATGCTGATTACCAAGACGAGACCAGGGGAAACAATACAAAAGATAACAAAAAACACTGGGCCACCGGCCCAGGACCATGACAGAGCCCTACCTACCCTCTCTCCTCTGTGCCACTTCAGGAATGACCAGGTAAGCAATGCAAAACCCCAGTAACAAATCTATCCATCCATCCTTTTCCACTTATCTGGGGCCAGACTAGATTTTCTAGTCTGGTCATGTAGGAGGTGGAAGCGAAAATGAAAGTGTGTTTTATGAGTTGTTCAGAAGGGAGATTTAAGATCTACGCAGAGCACAATGATTTTACCGGCTCTCGTTTTGCTCTCTGTGTGCTGTCAGGTGTCTGTCGCGGAGGCTACAGGTAAGAAAACGTTCTTATTTTTTGTTTGACCTATCTGTCCGGCTTCTTAATATGGGGTTGGGGGAGGGGTGGAGGGCGAAGTAAGATGCGGCGAAGTAAGGCGCCTAAGCGATGCGGGAAAAATATTTCTCTATTTGGCATTTTCTGTATTTAACAGGTGTGTATATGATATGGTCAATAGCAAAGACCTTCACCTCAGGACAGGGAGGTGAAGATGAAGAGGCAGAAAAGAAAGCTCTCCGATCCACAAAACACAAAGCGGAAGAGGGAGAAATGAAAAAGTTGAAATGAAAAAAAAGTTTATCAAAGTGGTTTAAAGACAGTCGGTAATTATGTCAGTGTATCAAGAGGAGGCTTGATGAAAATAAAAATGGATGATGGATAATAAAATCCTGTAATAGAAGTCATTATTTTATAAGTCCATGAATAAGTGAGACCTGCAAACATGAAGACAGTAAACCTTGTGTGTGTGTGTACTCCGAAAGTATGTAGCTGCGCTCCTTCTACTCAGTGTGGTTTAACTCGACTCTGCACAACGGGCCAGGTCATGTTGTCTTTGCATTACAATTGAGGACTACCTCAGTGTGGGTGGAGTCGATACAGCAGCAGGGCCAGTATTGTCTTGACATACTTTATATGCAGCTCAAAACACAACACAACAGTAGATTAGATAGAGGCAAGCTAAAAGCTGATGGCTGTTTAATATCATCATTATGCATAAGTCACCGTACAATGTTTTAATGGATGAAGGTTATGTATGCTCTGTGTGTGGTTCAGATGCCAACTGTCGGTCTGGGCATTCAACCTGTGCTTTGCATGCCTCCACTTTCTTGCTGCCGGGTTTAAAAATGGCACGTCTGATTCTGGCGAAGGAATCGCTCACATGACACTCCTGGCCAATCAGTGGCATGCTGTTTATCCGCGCATCAGATTTTCAGATCTCTGCGGATCACTTGAAACCTCGGGTGAGTGAGTACGAAAGAAGTATGTGACGATGTGTTCAAGGCCTTTCTTCCGTGTTTTAGTTAATTGCTACGACAACGCCACCGGAGGGAAATTCACCCTCCGGAAAATATTAATTTTAGGTGTAGAAATAAAAATAAGCAACACCTGAATAAATTCACAAGTTCTAATTTATACACCGGGACAGATATGTTTCTGGATCAATTCAAGTTCTTTATTAATAGAGCAAGCATAAAGCCATAAAATCAGAAATAAGGCTGCAGTAATAGTGTTCACGCACCCTCAAAGTAACAAACAAACAAAAAAAAAAAGAACAAATAAAAGCTAAACTGGACTTACCAGTACCAGGGGACCTCAATAACAAAAAGAAAACTAAGAATAACCACAACAATACACACACAACATGATCTGACCCCAAGCGCTGTACAGCAAACATGACCACAAACTGGACAAAACCCCACCATCAAGAAGGGCCCACACTGCTACTGGCTCATCACTCTCCACTCACACCTAAAAACAAAGAAAAAAGGAATATAAATGTAAAAACACTCACAATGAGGTGTGATAATCACACAAACGAGCACCTTACAATCACAATTTAGCAGAAAAAAAAAATTTCTAAAATACTCAGTATCTATAACAACCACACACCGAGGTTAAAAACACTTAAAATCCGAGTGTAAAACCACCAAAATAACAATTCACAGAGGGACGCCAAGCTAGTATTGATACCACCACTACATCACAGTCAGTTCCGGTACGATGCAATAAACTGTGGCAATATACTTAATCCGGGTGGACACGACTCCGTTAGCAAGGCGTCACAACATCCGTCTCAGGGCACAACAGGAACCCTTCGTTAAAACAGTAAATCGCTAGGCAAAACAGCAGGCTGGCGATAAGGGGAAAATCACTGCTGTCATGGATAAAGCACGCAGCGGAGTGTTAAACCTGAACAAGTGCCGATAACCCGTTTTACAAAGCCGGGAATCCTACAAGAAACATAGAAATTTATTCTTCCCTCAAAATAACTCTATATACAGCCATTAATGTCTAAACCAGCAGCAACAAAAGTGAGTACACCCCTTAGTGAAAGTTCCTGAAGTGTCAATATTTTGTGTGGCCACCATTATTTTCCAGCACTGCCTTAACTCTCCTGGGCATGGAGTTCACCAGAGCTTCACAGGTTGCCACTGGAATGCTTTCCCACTCCTCCATGATGACATCATGGAGCTGGCGGATATTCGAGACTTTGCGCTCCTCCACCTTCCGCTTGAGGATGCCCCAAAGATGTTCTATTGGGTGTAGGTCTGGAGACATGCTTGGCCAGTCCATCACCTTTACCCTCAGCCTCTTCAATAAAGCAGTGGTTGTCTTAGAAGTGTGTTTGGGGTCATTATCATGCTGGAACACTGCCCTGCGACCCAGTTTCCGGAGGGAGGGGATCATGCTCTGCTTCATTATTTCACAGTACATATTAGAGTTCATGTGTCCCTCAGTGAAGTGTAACTCCCCAACACCTGCTGCACTCATGCAGCCCCAGACCATGGCATTCCCACCACCATGCTTGACTGTAGGCATGACACACTTATCTTTGTACTCCTCACCTGATCGCCGCCACACATGCTTGAGAGCATCTGAACCAAACAAATTAATTTTGGTCTCATCAGACCATAGGACATGGTTCCAGTAATCCATGTCCTTTGTTGACATGTCTTCAGCAAACTGTTTGCAGGCTTTCTTGTGTGCAGACTTCAGAAGAGGCTTCCTTCTGGGGTGACAGCCATGCAGACCAGTTTGATGTAGTGTGCGGCGTATGGTCTGAGCACTGACAGGCTGTAGCGCAACAATTCATCTTTTAAGATCCTCAGAGAGTTCTTTGCCATGAGGTGCCATGTTGGAGCTTTCAGTGACCAGTATGAGAGAGTGTGAGAGCTGTACTACAAAACTGAACACACCTGCTCCCTCTGCACACCTGAGACCTAGTAACACTAACGAGTCACATGACATTTTGGAGGGGAAATGACAAGCAGTGCTCAATTTGGTCATTTATGGGTGTAGTCTCTTAGGGGTGTACTCACTTTTGTTGCTGGTTTAGACATTAATGGCTGTATATTGAGTTATTTTGAGGTAACAATAAATTTACACTGTTATATAAGCTGCACACAGACTACTTTTCATTGTGTCAAAGTGTCATTTTGTCAGTGTTGTCCCATGAAAAGATATACTTAAATATCTGCAGAAATGTGAGGGGTGGACTCACTTTTGTGATACACTGTAAATGCACAACAGTAACTGCTCAAACACACACACACACCCTCAGTAGTGTAAAGCAGCGCCTACCTGTTGTAATCACACGAGGAGTTAGCAAAATTTGACAGGGCTGCTCTGTTACTTCCACACACGCTTCACACTAAGCAAAGGAATAACAAGGCTCGCAGGCCACATGCCTTTATCCTAGGAGACGCCACTTTACAATTAACCACAGGTGTGGTATGACATCATGTAAAAAGAGCGAGCAAGAGGGAGAGAGAAGAAAGGGAGCAATCACTCACCATAACCCAGGTTGGCCACATGTGGAAACGCCTTCAAACCGCGCCGAGTCAATAGATGCAATAATTCCTGTCAAAGTAAAATGAATATTTCAGGGGTGGGCTGGGGTTGAAATTCAGCCTGGGAGCTTGATTTAGAGAGGCCTTTTATACGATCGTGCAACAGAGCAGCAAAATCATCGTCCCCCCAGCTGGTGTCTCGCCCTTCACCTCTCCTATGGTGTGCTGCTGGCTGGGCTGCTGTGTTTGTAGCCCCTCCTGATGAAGACCCAGCTCCGACCGACCATCACTGTCTGCACCTGTGCCTGCGAGCTCTGCTGTGCTTAATTGGTTAAAAGATTAAAAAAAATTCTGTTCACTGGCCAGTTCGGCCTGGAAATGACTGGCCATTCGGGAAACCTCCCGATGGCCACCACGCCCCTGCACAGAACTCTAGCAACCAAAAAGATGTGGCTTTCAAACAAAATGAAATCATGCTGTACTGTTTGCAGCTCTGACTTTGAGTCCAGAACAGTTTTCCTTTTGGGTACCATACAGAATTATGTAAACCAAAATATGCTGTTCAAAATAAATATAGGAACTGGTACAAACACTTTGAATACTTGTTAGATCTCAGTCAAGGAAAAAAAAATCATGCTCTCATCTATATGAACCTTTCTCATCTGTGAAAAGCAGAAGGCTCCAGTGGCAGACCTGCCAATTGTGTTTTGGCAAATGGCAGTCCGGTTCAATGGTATTTGGTCAGAGACTTTCATACCAGTGGCCTCTTACATCACAGTATTTGCTGTGGAACTGCTAAACAAGGTCATGGACTTCCAGCTTACAGATTTCGTGAATCTGCCTTTTTTTTTTTTCCTCACAGCAATTTTGTAGTCCAAGTTCAGTTATGCCAAAGTTGAATGTAGACAAGTGAAAATATTCGGTTGTTGGGTGTATTAACCCGGCATCGATTCCTTACATTGCCATCTCCTATTCCTATTCACCTATTCATTTTTCCTTTCTGCAATAGTAGCAATTGCTCTGAAGAAAAAAAATTTATTAATGACATAGTTTGAAATTTTTTTTATCCTGCTTTTACCTGACATTACATTGTTTTTTAGTGCTTCAATAGGTAAATGTCTGCAAATCAGCCAAACAAACCTATCACCTCACCTTATGTTTTGATCTGTTTAGATCATACAGACAAAAAAGAATGACAGTTTTCACTGTAAGACAGTATTGCACCTCAAACACACATGTTTCTGATCCAGAGTCCATGCTTGGAGACAAAATTTAAGAGCCCCTCCCCCAACACACACACACACACACACACACACACACACACAATTTCAGTATTTTCTTAACTCCGTAAGGTGTAAAAACCCTATATACTGTCAAAAACAGTCTCTTTTTCTGGCTTTAGAAAATTGTTTACAAAGATTTTGCAAATAAAGGCATACAGGAAAAATCATTACAACGGAGCTCTGTAAGAAATAACTAAAGCTGCTATTTAAATTTTGATAACCAAGTGATACGTTGGTTTTTTTCGCTTTCTTATGTGTGTTGGAATGTTTATCCACTGACAAGACTTCAGAGAACAATAAGAAAATATTATAAATGTAAAACAAATAAACAAATAAAATTGAAAAAGTGTTTTTTTTCCACATAAGTAACTTTCATAAACTAGAAGATGATACATTTATAATTAACTTTCATACATTTTACCATTCTAATGTTCAAATTAAAGGATTTTCAATTTATATTGTCCAAAAAGACTATGTTAATTCTGGATGGGACTCCAACCCTGACCTGATTGCAGTTAATCCTTTTCATAAGTTTGTTGTAGATTGCTGCACAAACACATCTCCAGTCTTAATGTAACACTTGCTTCTTTAACAGGACCTGAGATCGTTTGTCCTTCCGAGCCGGTAGAAGCGGTGTACAGTGAACGTGTCATTCTGCAGTGTCACCTTGAGCCCCCGATGGATGTGACAGAGAAGACAGTGAAGTGGACTCGTGGAAATGACGTTGTGCTCCTTCATCAAGGTGGAAAAGACATTCCCGGAGCACAGAGGGAGCAGTTTGAAGGACGGGCTGTTCTCTCCCAGGAGGGGTTAACCAAAGGAAACCTGTCACTGGAACTGTCCTCACTAAAGCTCACTGACTCTGGGAGATACAAATGCTCCTTTATCACTGTAAATCCAGAGAAAAGTTGCTATGTTAACCTCACTGTTGGTAAGTATGTGGTACATACCTACCAACTCTCTGCAGGTTAAAGCATATGAATAGCTGACTGTGGAGGCAACTGATTTAAAGTTGTTTGAGCTTGGAACAGTTGATTTGGATGTCATCAGCCGGTACATGACATCTCATCTACCTTGCAGCAGCATAAGTAACTGAAGGCTGCTATTGTCACTGTATCGGAGATAAACAGAGAGCAGGTGTGGCAGATATGTAGCTACCATGTGAAGAAGAGCATTAAAAATCTACAGTCAAACATTTGCAGTAAGTTAGCAAATGAAACTTTAAAAAAACACTTTAGATCATAAAATTTTCTACGCATCACCAAAAGGCTGATGAATAAAAAATGTAAATTTGATGAAAATTAAGCATAAAAAACAAGTTGACTATGAGAGTCTCACAGATTTGCTTTAATATCACAAGAATCAGTCTGAAGTTTTCGCATATGACTCGCTGTATTTTTGACCTACTTGTATATTATTTGGTCTGTAATTTCTATTCTTCCCTTTAGAGTAATATCTAGAATCAACTGCTGCTCATTTAATTATTTACAGTCATTGCAATAATAAATTAATCAAATCTTAAATATAAACTTAGACACTTCCTCTTTAGATTTACTCACATTAATGATATCTATTTTTTAATTATATTTATTGTATTTTTATTTACTGCATTGTATATCTTCCAGTTATGTATTATATTATTCCACTTTTTCCATTCTTTGACTGAACCCTTGTTTCTGCAGGAGAGTCTGATGTGATCGGCTCAGGTGAACCCGTGATAGCAAAGGTCAGCCAGGACGTCATTCTGCCGTGCCACCTGGAGCCGCCATTCAACGTGATGACTCTGACGGTGGAGTGGAAGCACAACAACACGTTTGTGCACATCTACCGAAGCAGGAGGGATGACCCGACTAATCAAGACAATCAGTTTAAAGACAGGACGTCTCTCTTCCATGAAGAAATGGAGAGGGGCAACATTTCCTTAAAACTGAGAAACGTGAGCAAAGCAGATGAAGGCCTTTACATCTGCCATGTTCCCGGACTGCACAGCCAGGTCAGAAAGGGGAACATTACCCTAATAGTTGGTGAGTACAGCTGATGTGGTGCATATTCAAAATAAATATCTTTGTATTTGTCTGCACTTTCACAAAATCTACCAACGTTTTTCAACAGAGGCAGCAAAAAATGCCACAAAACAGGGAAATGATGGTAAGTAAATCTTTCTGTTTGATTTATGAGAGCTCACCAGCACGGTTAGTTTCTTTGTGAAGCTACCGTGTATTTATCAGTCCAAAGACCGGTACTGAGGGGTTCTGCTATTGTATGTCAAGATTTTAGGAAATATAATACGAAGTTCCAGCCTTACTCTTTCCTGTGATTTATGTCCAAACACAATGAAAATAAAAAGGCACAGGAGAATAACACAAATGACACACATTTGTGTGTGAATAACACAAATGACAAATGACACACAAAAAAAATCAAAGTCTGACATCTTTTTTTTTCCCTTCCAGACAATTCTGGTCTTGTCTGTGCTGTCTTAGCTGGCTTAGGTGGCTTTGCTGTCTTAGCTGTCATTGTTGGAATTATAATTCGTAGTAAGTCACAAATTTCTACTCTTTCTACAAAAACTTACAAAAATTGTTTCTTTTTATGTAGCAGTCAAAAGTCCACACTGAACAATAAATGATCTCTCAGAAGCACTTTCTGCAGTTGCCCTTTACTTAATTTCACTGAAACATTCACAGGGGCAGCATTTTACCCCACACAAAACCAGCATGTTTCAATAATAATAATACATTATGCATACAATGCTTTTATTCTTTACTTCGTATTACATTCAGTAGCTTGATAAATACAAGTAACTACATTGTTAGTCACATTAAATATAAAAGCAAAAACCTCCATTCTCCTGCTGCTATGGACTCATGTTGCTTGGTGACCTGCTGTTCACTGTGAATAAGCTTATTGGCCGTCTCATGTGATTTCCTCATGGGTGCGCTGTCAGTGTCAGGCCATTCTGTGACAAACTTTTTTCCTCCGCAGCGGGGAACTAAAAATAATCCGCATTTTTGCATTTGATTCAATAATTTCTCCTCTTTTGTTTCCAGTATCAGATATTTCTTAATTTCCACAATCTCAGCTGTAAGCTCAGCCGTGTGCTGATCAGAGTGCACAGTCAACATAAAATGCAAATGATCTGTTTTGGAAGGCAAATAACTTGTTTCATCTTGTATAGGAAAGCTACGTAGAGAACGGAATGATCAGTCGAACAACAGGCGACAAAGAGAACAAAATGAACACGCTTTACAACCATTACAGTCAAACCTGGACAACAGGTACTAACCTTGTATTGCTGTGAGTCCAATATGTAGAGCAGAAGAGCTATTTGTTTGTTGTCACTGAGATGAATTAATAATTTTTTCAGTTTCAGCACGCAGAAGTCATTTCAGCCCGACAAACAAAAAACTGTGCTCTTTACAGCACACATTACCACCAAAGAGACATTTCACAATCTATGCTGATGATACCAAAGTGTCCTAACCTAAGTGTCTTCCATTCTATCAAAGGCTACGTTCGCACTGCAGCCTGAAGTGACCCAATTCCGATCTTTTGTGAAATCCGATTTTATTTTATTTTTTTGCGTGGTCATTCACATTTCCAAATATATGCGACTTGGATGTGATATGTTTGGGAACTGCAGACAAAACTAAAAGTGTCCCACATGCACAGTAGAGGACGTAGAGAGCGTGCTCCATGTTTGCTGAAGTAAGTTTGGTTTCCTTCCCGCGTCTGCGTAACAGGA
The DNA here is from genome assembly GCA_024447675.2 of Pterophyllum scalare. Classification (NCBI taxonomy): domain Eukaryota; kingdom Metazoa; phylum Chordata; class Actinopteri; order Cichliformes; family Cichlidae; genus Pterophyllum; species Pterophyllum scalare. Next base: position 108,922 of record JAMQGT020005859.1, read on the forward strand.
TGCAGAATAGTGACGTTTGTTGAGTATCGGTGTCGTGCAGGTCGGATAAATGTGACCTGGCCGTACAGAGTCAGGTCGCATCTGAAAAGATCAGATACGTATGGGATTTAGGACCACATATCCAAGTGGCCTGGGTCGCATTTGTAAAAATTGGATCTGTGTTGTTTAGACTGTCATGAAAAGATCGGATATAGGTCGCATGAGGAGAAAAAAATTGGAACTGGGTCACTTCAGGCTGCACTGTGAACATAGCCAAAATGTGTGGTTTGGCTTTTGAAAATTGTTCCAGTGTGTAGCAATTAGAACAACATTAGAAAAAATAAATCCTTTTTGTATTCCACAAAATATTAGTGATTAAGTTTAGGGTATGGGCCTCAGGGAGATAAGGTTTGGGTTACATATGTTCTGAAACAGTCAGTGATCTTCATCAAGTCAGGCATATTAGCACTAATTCAGAAACTGTCTTGCCTCAGAAGACGAGGCTTGAAAACACAAACATGACCACTTAAAAACAATAACCACTCATTTTGTGGTCATAGGAAGTTGTGGTTTTAGTGAAATGCAGAATTTACTGTAACTGCACAACAGCTGTTTTCATAGATCACAGGGTCAGCAACACCTGCAGCTCAGCGTCTGTGCTGAATGAACCACTGTCTTGGCTGATATCAGTTTTCTTCAGCGTGCACAATAACTGTTCCTGCCTGTCCAGACGTTTTAAACTAAAACAGGGTTAATAACATTTCATCTTTTTTAATGCTTTTGTTGTTGTTTTGTTTTTACTTTGACCTTTACAGTACCTAACCAATGTGGCCGCTGGACACGACAAGCAAAGGTTTAGAATGAAAACATGTCAGCTTTACATGATACTAAAATCAACGAAACAGACTTTAATTCTACAATTTGTGCCTATGAGAGCCATCCCATCATGAGAGCATTTCATGTGAACTGTTCTTATGAGTGCAGCTTTTAGGATAGTGTGTGTGTGTGTGTGTGTGTGTGTGTGTGTGTGTGTGTGTGTGTGTGTGTGTGTGTGTGTGTGTGTGTGTGTGTGTTTATGCAACATGTTTGAAATAGCGTTATGTTTTACTCTGTACTCGATTAAAATGTGTGATGTGTATTTTTACCTCCAAAGGGATGTGATAACAGACAGACGTGTTTGCCTTAAAACAATCTTTGGGCTGATTTCTGTGTGAAGGGTTTGGGACATTTGATTTTTGATTTTAATGCAGAGATATAGAGCTCGTGCTTTCCTCACAGTGCCTTCTTTCTTCCACCCTCAGCATGCATTAACACAAGCGGAGCTTAGGAACACACTCCATTCATTTTTACATTCAACTAATGATTCAATTTCTAGTGATGGTCATGAGCCATGAAGCTGCCACAGTGGGAACCAAGTCAGTTCACTGCAGTTCATTAAACACTCGCAGGTGTTATTAATATGATTTCTGAAGTTATGCAGAGCTGCTTCCATCTGCAGGCAGAACTTCACAAGTGTGACATTTTAAGCTTTTCATTCATTTCCTTTAAATACCTGTTGTTTGTTTGTTTGTTTGTTTTACTTTGTGTTTATCCTGTGGAATTTGAGGCATTTCTGGAACTTTTGACCAATTGTTATTAAAAAAATGCTTTTGAAAGTTGATTTTCAGTTTTTTGGCTCTTTATTATTACGGAGGTTAACCCACCTTGCATTTTATCATTCAAAAACAGAGAGTGTGTCTTGGATTAATAAGTTATTATATGTATTTAAAAAGCCAATCCTAACAAAATCGCACATGCTTGAACCCTAATACTGAGCTGACAGAGCTACAAAAGAGTGCAGGCTGGTGTCCAGAGCCTTTGATAGCTTCCTGCTAAATATAAGTCCTTCTGCTCACCTGGAACAAATCTTGCTTTCACCTGTTGAATGCTGTAATCTTACAGCGCCACCATGTGGACAAAGATGGAATATGCCAACCGTGACAGAAAGCTAGAAATGTTTTCATCTCAAATTGCAAGTATAAATGTGAGGAATGATTTTCTCCACCTTTTTCTTTACTTTGACTTCAAACGGGAGACTGTCAGGAAGAGACGCCGGGTATTTAGAGGCTTCAGCAGGTGTTTGCTTTAAAGGATATTGTAACCTATATGAATTCTTTGGCTCACACTTCAGGTAAAACAAAAAGTTTATTGTACGTTTCTATACATCTTTGTCAGTGGTAGTTTATTCCACTTCCGAAATGATCGCTGTGAACTTCAATCTGAAATCGTTCATGGCGGTCGCATACGTTCATATTTTAAAAGGGTCATTTTGTAGCCTTACAGCAGGTTATTCTGAGCATTTCTCCTGTCAGTGTAGGCTGCGCTGCACGTCGGGTTTTGGCCCTTAACTATGGGCCTGAAAACTGCTAATAGCGTTCATTTAATGGACGGAAAACATGCATGTAGTGATTTAATAAAGCTTTAACCTTCTTTTCAGGTGGTCACAGATTTGAAGTAACCGTGTTTTAGTGCTGTTTGCTGTATTCTTGTCCTCGTTCTCGCTCTTTCATTGCACATGAAAGTGAAAGAAAGCTCAGGTTTGCTGTAAAGGACAAAGAGAGAGCACAGGAAACAAAACTGACGCTTTTATTTTAACATTTATTGTAATAATTGAAATCTGAACTCAAACCAGCTCCAACTTTAGCTCCGTAATTTCCAGTTTAATTATTTCGCTGCAGGTGATCTTGGACTTGTATACTAGCCTCCAGCAGGGGGCGCTGTGAACTGAAGGAGGCAGAGGAGGAGAGTAAAATAACTCCAGTAATTCAGACACTCTGGAATCAAGCTTAACCTAGGAGACTTGTCTTACTTTCACACTTTTTATACAGTACCTGTTAACTTGATCTCTTACTTAAAATAGTTTAAATATTTTTAAAAACAAAAAGGACAGTGGCTAAAATGAGAAAGAAACCTGAATGGGAAGAGAAAGATTAAAGGAGGGGAATATATAAGAGAGCTTCATGCTTCTTTTTATTACAGGATTTTTACAAGTGCAACCTTTTTTTTTTCAAAACTTGAAAAAAATTCAAAGTAATTTCACAAAACATGCAACTCTTCTGAAAAAACACATTAATGTGTCTCAGTATTTATGACATTAAAATAAAATTTATGCCACTATATAGTTTGCATTGCAGGCCTTGACCTGTTTGAGGAACATAACAAAATAAAAAAGTGATAAGAATATTGCTATTGTTTTGTCAGAAAACAATAGCAATATTGTCACATTTAAATGTACCAGATCAGTACCAGATTAGTGCCTCTGTGCTGTCAGTCCAGCCTTGTCCAGTCATTGGTAGGATTCCTCTGTGTCAGCCACTTCTACAGTAGATATAAAAAGTCTACACACTCCTGTTCAAATGCCAGGCTTTCATGATGTAAAAAAAATGACAGCAAGACAAATAATTTCACAACTTTTTCCACCTTTAATGTGACCTTTAACCTTTACAATGCAATTGAAAAACAAACTGAAACCTTTAAAGGGGACAAATATAAAATAAAAAAACTTGTTCGATGGGATTCAGGTCTCTGGGTAGGCCATTCCAAAGCCTCAATCTTATTCCGGTGAAGTCATTCCTTTGTTGATTTAGATGTGTGCTTTGGGTCACTGTCATGCTGAAAGATGAAGTTCCTCTCCGTCTTCAGCTTTCTAACAGAAGGCCGAAGGTTTTGTTCCAACACTGACTGGTATTTGGAGCCTGTTCATAATTCCCTCCACCCTGACTAAGGCCCCAGTCCCAGCTGAAGAAAAACAGCCCCAAAGCATGATGCTGCCACCACCATGCTTCACTGTAGGTATGGTCTTCTTTTGGTGATGAGCAGTGCTGTTTTTGTGCCAAATATACCTTCTGGAATTATGTCCAAAAAGTCCAACCTTGGTTTCATCAGATCATAGCACATTTTCCCACATGCATTTGGGAGATTTCAGATGTCTTTTTGCAAAAGTAAGCCGGGCTTGGATGTTTTAATTTGTAAGATAAGGCTTCCGTCTTGCCACCCTACCCCACAGCCCAGACCTATGAAGAAGATGGGAGATTGTTGTCACATGTACTGCACAGCCAGTACTTTCCAGAAATTCCTGCAGCTCCTTCAGTGTTGCTGTCGGCCTCTCGGCAGCCTCCCCGACCAGTTTTCTTCTCGTCTCATCATCAATTTTGGACGGACGTCCTGTTCTTGGTAATGTCACTGTTGTGCCATGTTTCCTCCACTTGATGATGACGGTCTTCACTCTGTCCCATGGTATATTTAATGCCTTGGAAAATTTTTTGTAGCCTTCATCTGACTGCTATCTTTGAACAATGAGATCCCTCTGATGCTCTGGCAGCTCTCTGCAGATCATAGCTTGTGCTGGAAGATGTGGCTACAAAAATGTCAGGACGAGCCTGCTAGAACAGCCGAACTTTATTTGGCGTTGATCAGAGGCACGTTAATTGGTGACGGGTGTGTGCTGACTCCAATTTAACATGAGTTTGAATTGGTTAAATCTGAACACAGACACAACCCCAGTTATAAAAGAGTGTGCACACTTATGCAACCACATTATCTCAGTCGTTTATTTTTACTTCACCTCCCTGAAAGATTTCTGTTTGTTTTTCAAATGCATTGTACAGGTTAAAGGTAACATTGAAGGTGGAAAAAGTTGTGAAATTATTTGTCTTGCTGTCACTTTTTTACATCACAAAAACCTGGCATTTGAACAGGGGTGTGTAGACTTTTTATATCCACTGTACTTGTGCCTGTCTTCAATGTCTGCAATGTTGCCTACTGGTAGCAAACCCCTCAATTCTGACCACCGTCTCTCTCTCTGTTACCATCTGACTACACTTCTCCAGTCCAAATGACGTTCCAGTGTCATTACTGTAGATATGTGTGGTGTGGATCAGCGAATCGATATATCGTTCACTCCTGGCATGGACCTGGATGACTTGCTGCAATTGATGGAACTATGAATTCGGCTCTCTCTAAGGAAAGTGTCTGGCCATCAGTTCATGTCCTGAAGCTCAAGGGCACTTGGGTCATGCAGTAAGACTTTAATCCCAAAAACAAAAACAAATCCACCTCTGAAAAATTTTTTTTTCTTTACTTAGTCCTTGAGATATTTTGGCAAGACCTCAAATGATTCATGCTTGAAAATCCTCCAATACAGTTGACTTAAAATAATTCAGCAAAGAAGAACCAATGACCTTCCACAGCCATGTGATTGCAGTTCTTGCTGCACAACCAAGGGCAGGAACTTGTTCACACAAGGGCAGGAAGATTTGGATGACTTTCTTTTTATCCCTTAACAAACAGAAACATCATTTAAAAACTGCACTTTGTATTTATCTTTGTCTAATATATATATATATTTTAATGATTTTAAACATTTAAGTGTTTTTGGAAGTCAGAATTTGAACTCTTTACTTTCTCTTCTGCTTTGATTTAACTGCAAATGAAAGTGAAATTAAGGCAGATCACCATTTTTGTAACGAAGGGCACAGATTTTGTACTAAGCCTTATGTAGAACTCTGTAAAAAAAAAAAAAAAAAGTCCTAATCAGATTCACCTTCCTCCAGCATCCACATACTGGGTCAAAGGGAGTTACACTGTGTGAATAATATCAGCTCAGCTAATGGATAAATGAAATAACATATTTTAAATGGCCCACCCCATTACACCTCCTTATTTTGACTGGATTATGCCGTGCACCACACTGTAAAACACTGATTTCACCTGATTACTGTCACAGTATTCATTTAGTGGAAAGGAGAGTAAACCGAACCTGTTAAACTGCAGGAGAAAATATAAATAAATGTTAGATATTTATTGAGCATACTTCTGCATTTCTTCTGTTTCAGAATTGCACAATGTTTCCGTCAAGGTTCAATGTCTTCTGTGTTTTCCACATTACTGCCCTCCTCGCTCTGATACGCTCATGCAGAGGTAAATTACAATAACACATATGCCATTCACCTTGTTCCAGCTTTACATTTATATTTTTTGCCTATCAAAGGCTCCACGGCAACTGATGTTGCTTCATGACATGTAAAGTGACCAGACTTACTGAGTGCGTATCTGTGATAATGAGCTCATGGCAATGAACCACAATGGTTGGGTCCAGTTTGGTGGACCCACACACTAGAATCATACCACACCATAACGTGTTCATTGGAATGAGAAGGGTTTGTTACCAATTTCTGTGTGAATTAAAAACAGAAGCCTTTATTTTTTAAGGTCAGTCAGCCGTGATTGGTCCACTTCAGCCACTGGTGGCAGCAGTTGGTCATGACATCATTCTGCCGTGTTACGTCTTCCCAAAGATGGATGCTTTAGACATGACTGTGGAGTGGAGTAGACCTGATCTGGACTCCAGGCTGGTCCATGTATGGCCTGAGAGACCTGAACTACAAAATCCATCCTACAAGGGCAGAACATCTCTGTTCATTAAGGAAATGGAGAATGGAAACATCTCCCTGAAGATCTCCAAAGTGAAGCTCTCTGATGAGGGAAGGTACAGATGCTTCATTCCAGACCTGCATAGAGACTCAGCTGTTCATCTTGTTGTTGGTAAGTAAAAATCCACTGAGATTTATCCACATATTTACCATTTTTAGTCTCAAGGAATTATTTGTTTCCTATTGAACATTAGCTAACATTAGCTAGAAGAAAGACAGCTCAGGGTCCAGATTTGATCCTGAAAACTAAATGATCTGGTTTTGTTGAAGAAAAATCTGACTCCAGGTCCTGGTTTGCCTTAGTTTGCTGTGGTGTTGGTTTTATTAAAGTATACCAATATACTGTGGGTTTAAATACACAGAGGGTGGGTCTGAGCAGGTATCACCAAACCCGGGAGAGTAGGGTATTTACATTTACACCTTCATAAATTACTGTAACACGGTGCAGCCTCGTCTTTGTTAGCAACATTTAGCAGGTTTATAAACTTGAGATGAAGAAAGAGGATTAATTTAAACTCAGAGTCACCACAATGAGAGACTTAATGAAGTGAAACTGCTCACTGAAGCTACTGTCTGACATCTGTTCCACCTCCTTAAAGTCAGTGCAGCACACCGGTCTACTGAGGTTAAGGACTTTACACTCAATCAGTTTAAGGACAGAGAAATGTAAAAACAAAGATGCCCATTGCAGATTGATTATCAGCTCAGAATAAAATCCATAGTCTCCATCTTGCTATTTGAGTATTTGGACAGTAAAGCACCAGTAAGGCCAGGCTGTCAGCCAGTTTTCCCACAAACAGGCAGCAAACTGATCAGTGAACAATCTGTCATGCTCTGAACATTCACACTGATGTAAAAATGTCACAGTTTAGATCAATATGATCTCAATGACGTTGAGACTATAAAACTAGACTAAGTCTAAAGTGATTTTTGTATCTGACCTGCAAATAGCAATCAAGGTGTTCTGCTGCATTTAAATATCTGCTGCACATAGAATGCCCTGCTGATGCTGACTGCAGATCTCGCTCGATGGTCATCAGGTTTCAGTTTTCAAGTCTGTCTTTCTTCCGTCTTTTCTTTCTATTAGCCAAATTAGCCTGCCTGTCACAAGGCTAACACTAACCATGTCTTTGGACTTTGAAAGTTCTTGGATAAAACCCACACAGACACGGAGAGAACATGCAAACTGCACACAGAAAGGCCAAGGTGGATTTAAACCCAGACCTTCTAGCTGTGAGGCAGCAGTGCTAACCACCACTCCACCATGCTGCCCTGAAAATAAAATGGACAATATAATTTAAGCTTCTGCCACGCATAATGATGCTCTGTTTCCTCACCTACTTTCCTTATATTCAACTGGAAAAACTGGATGAGTCAACTGATAGTTGTAAAGACAATATCTAAATATCTGCAGTAATTTTCATGGGAACCTATTGAGTAGTTGATAATGTTTCATTATGTTGAGAACTCATCTCTAAGGTTAGCAACTGTGAATATCAGTTCCAAATTCAGTGGTGATCCACTAGTTATTCAATATATCTGGTCAAAAACAATCAGAAAGAAAAACTTACCTGAAGTCACAGCACTGGTTAGAGATTAGGAAAAACTATTATCTTGAATTCACCAGCTGTAATGTAACAAAATAATATGTATTTAAGGAGACAAGCTGTTGTGTTTTTCAGGTGCTGCTTCTTCACCTGTTGTAGAGATGAACAGAACCAGCAGCAGCAGGGTGGTGTTCCAGTGTGAGTCTGCAGGCTGGTATCCAGAGCCTGAGCTGCTGTGGTTGGACGCTGAGGGAAACCTCCTCTCTGCTGGACCTACAGAGACCCTCAGAGGTCCTGATGACCTCTATACTGTCAGCAGCAGAGTGACTGTGGAGAAGAGACACGGCAACAACATCACCTGCAGAGTCCAACAGAAGAACATCAACCAGAGCAGAGACACACACACATGTTCCAGGTAACTCTAATGTTTTAATTAATGATTAGAATTCATTAAAATATGTAATGAATGAGAGCAGTAGAGGTCGTGAAATCAGCTGAAAGAAGAAACTTCAGATGATTTCTTCATGGTCATCAGTCCTCACAGTTCTCCCAGGAATCGAGCTCTCATCGTTGGTTTGATCATCAGTGCTGCTGTTGTCCTCATTCTGACTCTCATTGTTTTCTTTGTGTGCAAGAAAAAACGAGGCAGATCAGGTGAGTACCTGTTTTTATGGATAATTAATGTTTTAGCTTCTTAGTTTCCTGTTTCCTCTTAGGGGTTCCATGCCTGCTGTCTGTTTCTATAAATGAGGAAGTCAAACCTTCAACAGCATTTGTAGTGTTATATATTTGTTCCTATGCTGACACATTTTAGCTTCTGGCCTCCATCATGACCTCCATAACACATATCATAGAGATCATTTTAAATCAGAGAGAGGGGAAAGAAAGAACTAATTAATTAGTTAAATACTAATTAATGAGCCAGCAAATCATTAGTCACTAGAATGAATAAATGGTAAACAGAAGCCCTGTTTTCAGCTCTGACAGAGCAGAATCTTTGGGTGGTGTTGGGCCTGTTTTTAAATGCCTACTGAAAGAAAAATGATGAGTCATCATTATTTTAACCTCAGACTCCTCACCTTTGGCTCGTTTCCTGTGAACAACTGGAGCATTTGCATGCATATTGGATGCGGTAGAATATTAAAATTATTATATTATAAAATTATTATATAATATTCTAAAACAATAAATAACGAAATGGTTAAAAAAATAACAAAAAATAACAAAGGTCCACTAGAGAGTGAACAGGAGGTTCTTTATGGATGTCTGCATGCCCTCCCCTTTTTGTAATGGCACACACTTTACACGGTTTACATATGAACCATCCAGGTGGACACAAAAGGGATTTTTTTTTTCAATTTTGTGCCTTTTTACAACAAAAGCAAGAAGAACAGAGAAAATTAATTCCACACTTCATCAGTTTCTCCTGCTTCTCTCTACACACAGAACACAAGAGTGAGGAGGAAGGGCCTGAGCAGATGATGGAGAAACAGACGAGCGACTGTAAAAGTGATAAACCTGAACTCGAGATCGTGGCAGAAGCAGGAGAAAGTGAGCCGCTCATCACAGGAAGAGAAAAAGAAAATGATATCAGAGGAGAGCAGAGCTGTGAAGATGAAAGAGAAACAGAAGATCAGCTGGTGTCAGAAACAGAACAAATTACAGAAGCAAAAAGGCCAGAAGAAGAAGAGAAGATGAATCTGTCTCAGTTTACAACAGAAGAAGAAAGACAGGAAGGAGAGGAGAGGACAGGAAGAGAAGTGAAAACTGAGCAGAGAGAAAGTGAAGGAGAGAAGACCAGAGAAGCTACTAAAGCAGACTCAGATCCTCAGAGATCAGAGCTTACAGGAGAACACAAAGAGCAGCCAGAGTTAGAAACAAACTCCACCGAACAGGAACACAGAGAAGAAGACACACAAAGAGGAAAAGGCACACAAAGAGGAAAAGGCACACAAAGAGGAAAAGACACACAAAGAGGAAAAGGCACACAAAGAGGAAAAGGCACACAAAGAGGAAAAGGCACACAACAGGAGAGACCAACAGAGAGTGATGTGGACATAAAACAGCCAAATGCTAAGAAGAAGAAAAAGAAAAAAGAATCACAGAAGAATCAGAGAGAGGAACGCCAGAGAGAGGAGGAACGCCAGAGAGAGGAACGACAGAGAGAGGAGGAACGACAGAGAGAGGAACGACAGAGAGAGGAACGACAGAGAGGAACGAACAGAGAGAGGAGGAACGACAGAGAGAGGAACGACAGAGAGAGGAACGACAGAGAGAAGAGGAACGACAGAGAGAGGAACGACAGAGAGAGGAGGAACGACAGAGAGAGGAACGACAGAGAGAGGAAGAACGACAGAGAGAGGAGGAACGACAGAGAGAGGAGGAACGACAGAGAGAGGAGGAACGACAGAGAGAGGAGGAACGACAGAGAGAGGAGGAACGACAGAGAGAAGGAGGAACGCCAGAGAGAGGAGGAACGCCAGAGAGAGGAACGCCAGAGAGAGGAACGCCAGAGAGAGGAGGAACGACAGAGAGAGGAGGAACGACAGAGAGAGGAACGACAGAGAGAGGAGGAACGACAGAGAGAGGAGGAACGACAGAGAGAGGAGGAACGACAGAGAGAGGAGGAACGCCAGAGAGAGGAGGAACGCCAGAGAGAGGAGGAACGCCAGAGAGAGGAGGAACGCCAGAGAGAGGAACGCCAGAGAGAGGAACGCCAGAGAGAGGAGGAACGCCAGAGAGAGGAGGAACGCCAGAGAGAGGAGGAACGCCAGAGAGAGGAGGAACGCCAGAGAGAGGAGGAACGCCAGAGAGAGGAACGCCAGAGAGAGGGAGGAACGACAGAGAGAGGAGGAACGACAGAGAGAGGAACGAACAGAGAGAGAGGAACGACAGAGAGAGGGAGGAACGACAGAGAGAGGAGGAACGGCAGAGAGAGGAAGGAACGACAGAGAGAGGAGGAACGACAGAGAGAGGAACGCCAAGACAGGAGGAACGCCAGAGAGAGGGAGGAACGCCAGAGAGAGGAGGAACGACAGAGAGAGGAACGCCAGAGAGAGAGGAACGCCAGAGAGAGGAACGACAGAGAGAGGAGGAACGACAGAGAGAGGAGGAACGACAGAGAGAGGAGGAACGACAGAGAGAGGAACGACAGAGAGAGGAACGACAGAGAGAGGAGGAACGACAGAGAGAGGAACTACAGAGAGAGGAACGCCAGAGAGAGGAACGCCAGAGAGAGGAACGCCAGAGAGAGAGGAACTACAGAAGAAGCTTCAATCAGAGAGAAGAGCAGGAGGAGAGAAGATTAGACAGAGATCACCACACAGGAAGACAAACACGACAAACATGTTCTGAAAAACAACAAAGCAGAGAGGAGTGAGGGTGAACCTGAGGATGAAACAGGAAAAGGGAACGCCGAGGAATGATGGGAAAGCAGAGCCACAGAGGAGCGATCAAGAGAACACGATTTCAGCTGTCAGCAGCAAAGTTGGAGAAATAGCGACAGAAAAGCAGGAGAAACAACCAGAGGGAGAATCTCAGAGGAGCCGAGGAGAAATGAGAGAGCACCCAGAGAAAGTGAGAGGAGCAGAGGGTGAAGAAGAAGCTCGGGGAGAGGTGACGGGACGTCAGCACTGATGAAACACACAGGAAGGAAAAGGAAACATCACAACTGAGACAAAGACAGCTGCAGACGGAGCAACAAGAGAACATCAACCAGGAAATAATCAGAGAGCAGCCGGAGGAGGCTGACCAAACACCTGATGGTGATCAAAAGAATCTCAAGAGGAGCAAAAATAAAGCAGACAGAGAACTGCACCAGGTCCAGAAACCATCTGTCAGGAGGCTGAAACACCGAGAGAGAGCAGAGCACGGACACAGAAGAAATCCAACATCCTAAAAGAGGGTCTGAAAAAAGAAAGGTCTGATCAGATTCATATTGATTATCATACAGATAAAATAGCACGACTGGGCACGGTGATTAAATATGACAAAGAGCAGCAGAAGCTGCAGGTACAAGAAGAGACACGAGAGTGTCTGAAAGGAAGAGATGATCATGAGCTGGATGATGTAGAAACAGCTGAGGGAGACCAAGAGGAGATGATGGAGTATTAGGAACCAGCTGACTTTTAATACACAGAAGAAAAATAAGGAGGGAAAGATTTTTATTCTTTTATTTATTTTCTGTTCATTTGTGGTTTTCTGTTTTTTTTTCCATCCCACAGTCTGTAACTGAAAAGGTGTGAAACCTTTCCTACCTGTTCATTTAGCTGAAATTCCAGGTTATTCCCACTCCCAGAGGTCAGATATAAATAATTTTATCATATGATTTTCTTTATAATGTTGTCAAAGCTGCTGTTGTTTCAAACCTGTTGAACTTCCAAGACTTTTTTCTTAAAAGGCACCATTCTGCATTATAAGCCTAATTCAATAATAATACCCAATGAAGGACACTGAGTGCTTCAAAGAGGCCTCAGCAGTTCATGAAAGTTGTGTGACTGCACATGGAGGCTGGCAGGTTGCCTACCAACCTACAGGTGTGTAGGCATTTGCGTTCTCACATCTCTGGCAAATCCATAAAAGGTCCGCGCATATATAAAACCTCAAAATTCATTACAATGACATTTACGAAGTAAACTTGTAAATGAGTAAACTTGTACTAAGATAAGAAAAGATCTCTTTATGAAATTTAGTTGGAGCCATCCTCCAGGTGCTGACATAAATACAAAAATACAGAAATAACAAAAAATATAAATAAAAATATCTAAATTTAGTTAGGATCTGGTATTTACAGTGAAATGGCAATAAGCTGTTTATTTACAAGAGAAAAACAAAACTAAAACTGAGTGCAGTGTGCTAAAGTGGTGCAGTGGATGTGAAGGTGGAGCCATAGTCTGTAGTGTTTGTTATTGTCAGTGTTCAGTAGTGTGACAGCTCTGTGGTAAAAGCTGTTGAGGAAGATGAACACGTGTACGGACTCATTTTCCTTTTTGTAAAGCGTAATGGTGAGTGGAACAGGAAAATCCCTCTTTAGGCTTCATTACCGTGGGTCTGTCCATGTTAGCTGCAGAGACTCCTGACAGGAGACACATGTTGTGTTGTTGGATGGGACCGGTACTCAAGAGTATTAAAGACGCCCGAAACGCCTCTTTGTGTTATTAGTGAACATTTTCCTTGTGCAGTGTGTAATTTAGAGTCAATGACAAACCAGACCTGTGTCAAAATGATTTTTTTTATTATTTCACAGGTAATTTTTAATATGGGACACAAAGAACAACTACATAAAACACAGTTGGATTGAGTAATTGCAACATTTGTTAAGAAGTCTTATTAAACACATGGACCAAAGTGCTTGAGCTTTAATAATAATAAATGGAGCAGACCGAGAGCCCGGCACCCCACAGAGGAGCCATGGAGACCATCCTGACCAGCTGGTGTGGTACGGTACCTTTCTGCAGGATCTTCCAATGCACACCACCACTTCATCCAGCTATGAGCTACTTCTGTTTTGAACTCTTCATCTATTCAGGATTAATCTCTGGCTCTCTGTCTTTGGCCTCATCTCTCGCCCTCAAATTTTACAAAAGTGTCTTGAGTAATAATTTTCTGAGGTTTCTGAAGTTCTTTTAAAGTTTTATTTTTTGACTATGGTGGATTTTTCATTCATTTCCATCACATCAAAAAATTGTATCCATTACACACCTCCTGCTGCATCCCCATTTGCTTATTTTTAGTACAGGTTACTTAGAACTGACTCTAAATATTCAGATTTTGATTGATCTTACACCGCTCCCCCCCACGGGTCTGGAAGTAATGTAACATCAGTCCTCTGCGTGTCCTATATTTGTGGACTGAGAGACTTTGACTTTGAAAGGTGAATCTCATCTGCAGGGCTTCATTTGGCTGTGCAACAACCACTGTTGCCAGTAGATGTCACCCAAATGTACCGAATGAAACGTCAGTAGTGAACCAATTATTTACACAATGGTTCAAAAAGGCTCAGCGCTTCAGAAAGCCTCGTTTTTCCATCACTAATCCAAGCCACACATCAGATAAAAAATGATTTACTTTACACTGTAACGTGTGCAGTGTTTAGTGTCATAGTTTAAACTGTTTCTGGTGCAGTATATTCTATATATTTAATGTTAAAATTACAAAAAGATTTGTAAACCGACCCATTTCAATGCATTCATCTTATTTCTGCACACAAAAAGACCATTTCAAAGCTAAAAGCTTTCTAAAGACAAACCACTTTCTGTTTCTGATTCTTGTCTCATAATTCCTCAAGTAGCATTACGACGACAGTACGATAATAAAGGAGATTAAAACCGATATATGATGCCGATGACACAAAGACGCGCCCTCCTGTGTTAGTGCTGAGTCCAGGATTCACATGTTCTTGGCACAGATAGAAGGTTTTAGAGCATAGCACTCAGTGTCATCCCAGCACTTTCCAACTGGAAGTACAGAACAAGAGGAAATCACTGAATGTGTTGAGCAGTTTATGATCAATTTATAATGTCCGTGCCACAAAACACATTTTTTTCATATTGAAAATGACTAATTGATTTGATTAAAAAAAACCAAACAAAAAAAAAAACCCCAGTATCTTCTTTTCAGTTAACTGATAGAATATTTTTGAGTTTGAGTGCGTTTATCTTGTATGAGTAGCATCACTTAGACTTGTACCTCCATAATTCATTTGCAAGCAGTATTGGTGACCTCCATAGTTATCGGGCTCTGCACGACACCAGTTGGTAAAGAGGACAGTGCTGCCATCACTCCAAAACCAATGGTTAATCTGAAAGAGAGAGAGCAGGTTACAGTTAAAAGAATATTGGGGTAATAAGGATGGAGCCTTGAGGAACACCACAGGTAAAATGTCCAATAGAAACATCAATTGCCCACTTTAACATTCACTGGGCATTTTGCTTAAGTGGACCAACTGGTTTGAAATTGTGAAAGTATTATTGAATGTATGTAGAATTTTTTAATAAACTTAAGAAAAAAAATGCATATAATAAATTTCATGTACACATATTGCATATATAGTAATTGCATTCTTAGTTGTTTTCAATGACTAAAGTACCGCCTGTGGATCAAAGCCACCAATCCAGGTTTCTCTGTACTGATAACTAGCACTCAGTACGAGCCTCTGAAGCTCATGGTTCTCCATGACGTTGTGCACTGATGCAAGGTGACCTCCCAGGGAAATACAGTTTTTCTACAGTGAAGACATAAAAAAAAATTTCCAGGATGAAAACATAATAAAGATCCCATATCAGCACCATGTGCCAAATAAATAGTTCTTTGGAAGCAAAATTGAGTCACTGGAGAATCATTGTTCAATGGGATTACCTCAGCGCTACTCCAAGACAAACGTTGTGCAATGTAGTAGAAACAACGGCGATTGAACTCAGACCAACCATCACCACATCTGGAGGACCTCTTGACCAGGTGAGTCTTTGCTGTTTTTGGTGGACAATGTGGCGTCTCCATTCAGTAAGTTGAATTTTTATATATGCGTGTGTGTGTGTGTGTATTAAAATACAATAAGCATAATAATTTAACAATGATTTAATATCTAAAATATAACATGAAATATAACAAATTATATCTATGCAGTATAACAAAACACAATAAAACTGTACATATATGACAATCCACAATAACAAGACAACATAAAGCACATTAGAATAATTATAAAATGAGTGATAAGTACATGAAACATTAACACAAACCAGATTATATGCAGAATACTGTTTAACACAAACTGTGGTTGTAACCTTCTTCTACAGGGGTTGGACAATGAAACTGAAACAGCTGTCATTTTAGTGTGTGAGGTTTCATGGCTAAATTGGACCAGCCTGGTGGCCAATCTTCATTAATTGCACATTGCACCAGTAAGAGCAGAGTGTGAAGGTTCAATTAGCAGGGTAAGAGCACAGTTTTGCTCAAAATATTGCAATGCACACAACATTATGGGTGACATACCAGAGTTCAAAAGAGGACAAATTGTTGGTGCACATCTTGCTGGTGCATCTGTGACCAAGACAGCAAGTCTTTGTGATGTATCAAGAGCCACAGTATCCAGGGTAATGTCAGCATACCACCAAGAAGGACCAACCACATCCAACAGGATTAACTGTGGACGCAAGAGGAAGCTGTCTGAAAGGGATGTTCGGGTGCTAACCCGGATTGTATCCAAAAAACATAAAACCACAGCTGCCCAAATCACAGCAGAATTAAATGTGCACCTCAACTCTCCTGTTTCCACCAAAACTGTCCATCGGGAGCTCCACAGGGTCAATAGACATGGCCGGGCTGCTATAGCCAAACCTTTGGTCACTCGTGCCAATGCCAAACGTCTGTTTCAATGGTGCAAGGAGCACAAATCTTGGGCTGTGGACAAGGTGAAACATGTATTGTTCTCTGATGAGTCCACCTTTACTGTTTTCCCCACATCCGGGAGAGTTACGGTGTGGAGAAGCCCCAAAGAAGCGTACCACCCAGACTGTTGCATGCCCAGAGTGAAACATGGGGGTGGATCAGTGATGGTTTGGGCTGCCATATCATGGCATTCCCTTGGCCCAATTCTTGTGCTAGATGGGCGCGTCACTGCCAAGGACTACCGAACCATTCTGGAGGACCATGTGCATCCAATGGTTCAAACATTGTATCCTGAAGGCGGTGCCGTGTATCAGGATGACAATGCACCAATACACACAGCAAGACTGGTGAAAGATTGGTTTGATGAACATGAAAGTGAAGTTCAACATCTCCCATGGCCTGCACAGTCACCAGATCTAAATATTATTGAGCCACTTTGGGGTGCTTTGGAGAAGCAAGTCAGGAAACATTTTCCTCCACCAGCATCACATCGTGACCTGGCCACTATCCTGCAAGAAGAATTGCTTAAAATCCCTCTGACCACTGTGCAGGACTTGTATATGTCATTCCCAAGATGAATTGATGCAGTATTGGCCGCAAAAGGAGGCCCTACACCATACTAATAAATTACTGTGGTCTAAAACCAGGTGTTTCAGTTTCATTGTCCAACCCCTGTATTATCTCTGCAGATGACAGTAGAAAAGAATTGATGTGAAAATCTGAAAGCCACTGACCTTTTTCATTGCTTTCAGCCTTTGTCTCTGGAAGAACTATAAAATTGGAGCCTTAATTTAATTGAGAATTCAATCCTTTTCTGTAACATCATCTGTAGATGGCATAATACTCACCGGCAGATCCAGCCAGAGCTGCTATGGTACAAACCAGTGCACACACAGTCAGCATGTTCATGGTTGCAGATGATGAGATGGGTATTAGTGATGTTTCTGTAGGAGACTCGTACAGACTGTAGGTCAGTAAAGAGAAGTCAATTGATTATTAAATCATAGATACAGTCAATGCTTTTGTTATACTGCACAGTACCGTGTTACGGGCCCCAGGAATGATGTCACAATAACAAAAATAACATCCCTGCAAAAACAGCTAAGGTTCGGGAGCAATAAAAGCACAGTGCACTCAGTTTGCCTTCCAGATTGCATCTTATTCAAATTTCCATAAACAATAACAACATTCATGTGTGCATTACTCTCTTTCAGTTCCAGGGTTTTTACAGTTCACATATGTCCATATGTCCAACAGCATAGAAATCAATGTGTCCACACATCAACACTACAGTATCTTATATGTACACCCTCCATCTGCAGGTGGGATAAAAGTACATAGTTGCCCTTGTGTAACATAAGCAATGAAAAGCTACTACACGCCTATAGTGCACCTTACAGTCATTCTCAACTGTATTTAAAAACAGACGCTTTTAGCTGTTCAAATTTACGGTAGACACTGCATCTGTTCTGGATAAAGAAACTAAGCATTAATCACACATTATTAACAGCACTGTGAAAATAAAGCAGTCCTGTATAACATGTGAAACATTCATACACCCATTCAGACTTAAGTCTGCTTAAAGTGCCAAACATCTTTAACATACATCTCTATTCTAAACTGGAAAGCGTGCGGGAGTACAAATATCCATAATGTAAAGCAAATAAACCTACAGTGACACTCCTGCAAGACAACAGTCGGGGCATAGGGCCCACAATACCGCAGCGTATCTGCCTGCAGAGCCTGTCCTCTGGCGGAGGCTGCTGCTCGCAAGTGTAAAATTATGCGACTTTGCAAACTTAGCGTGCAGATTAAACTTTTCCCCACATGATAGACAGTGGTAGCATTTTTACCCAGTACTACCCTGCAAGTACAGGTAGGGTTCAGGAGCAATGAAGAAGCAGTACACCTTCCACCTTCAAGGTTTGCCTTCCAGATTGCATCCGATTAGTAGGCGGAAGATACACCCCCTAAAACAACCGGGGGGTGCATCTTCCCAAAATCAACAGTTCCACCTGAGGTGTTGCGCCAACTTTACTGTCCTTCTGTATAGTGCATGTTGCACAATAAATCATCACAAATATTGGTCTTGTTTCCAAAACAATTTGAGTCCTTGTTGCTGGAAATAGCAGATAAGCAAATAAAATAAATAAAATGAAAAGATTAACACAAAAGTGGCCACACATTTTGGGTGTGCCACACACTCCACAACAAACAAAAGTGGCTCCTGACACTCCTTCACCCAGATTTCAACGCTTATATAACACATAAACACACATTACAAATTTACAGGTCTATTCAAAGCTAAACCATATTCTGAAAAACCAGTATTATATGAACACAACCTGTCAGGTGTCTGTCTCAACCTTAACAACAGCAGACGGGGTGATTAATTGGTGAGTATGTGACAGGCGTGATGTGAGTGGGTGAGTGTCCTGGTGCAGGAAGTCAGTGCACACAAGCTCTAGTGGTGAGCTTGATGTAAGGCTCCCCATGGGTGCTGTGTCAGGCAATGCTGGGTATTTTTGCTTTATGCAGCGACATCTTCGGGTGATGTATTCCTCAACCTCTTTTTTCATAAAAGGGCAATAAAAGCAGTCTCTTACTAGGCCAAGGACTCTTTCCACCCCAGTATGTCCCATACTGTCATGCAGGTGTGAGAGGATAGTTGGTTTGTAAATGACAGGCAGGACAAACTGTCGTCGCCTGGGAGCCTTCCTATAGAGAAGGCCATCCTCCACCTGTAACCTGCTCCATTCTTGTGTCAGTTTCCTTGTGGGCTTGTCAAGTGTCCTACGTACCTCATCAGTTAGTTCTCTGTTTTTTTCCTATAGCAGGATCTTTATGCTGTTCCTTTGCAAGTTCTTTGTGACTGATTACTGAAAATGGTTCTATGTTTGAGTGTGTTTGTTGTGATGTGATGTTGAGGGCTGCTACCCATGCTACATCGCCTTTTTTGGCTGTCCTAGTTCTTCTGATAGTCTTTCTGAACACTGATCCATAAAGGCACTGATATAAAGCATCGATGTTCTGTTTGCCGGGCCAATACCTGAGTTCAAAGTGGAAATTAGCATGCTGCCCCACCCAGTGATGTCCCATGGCATTGAGCTTGGCTGTACTCATAACGTAAGTGAGGGGGCTGTTATCTGTAAATACAATGAAGTGGGATGCATAGTGCAAGTAGTCTACAAACTTGTCACATACAGCCCACGTCAAGACCAAGAACTCCAGTTTCCCACTGTGGAGGTGGTAATTCTGTTAAGCTTGAGTCAGTGTAACCTATCACCCTCATCTTACCATCCTGGTTTTGGTATAATACTGCCCCAAGGCCCTGTTGTGAGGCATCTGCATGCAGTATGAACAGGCAGTCAAAATCTGGATAGGCCAGCACCGGTGGATTTGTTAGAATATCTATGAGGTTCTCAAGAACCTGTTGGCACTGGTCATCCCATTCTACTAAGGTCCACATTAGACAGGCCATATAAACCTCACAGGTTTGTGAATGCAGTCAGTTGTCTGGACCCCTCGGCGATGAAGCCTTGGTGGTAAGCTTTTCCCCGGTCTAAGATGGAAAACCATCTATAGCCCTCAGTGAGTCAATCTGGTCTTGTATGTGGGGAAGAGGGTGCTGATCTGGCACAGTCTTTCTGTTGAGGAGCCTCTAATCAATGTAGAGGTGCAATGATCCATCTTTCTTCCTCACACAAACAATAGGTGCAGCATATGGTGAGTGGGATTTAACAAACCAGCCTTTCACCAGCAGCTCCTGGATATACTCTTTGAATTCCCTGTACAATGGTTTTGGAATTGATGAATAGGCCTTTTGAACAGGGGTGTCATCTTTGAGTCTAACTGACATCTGGAGAGAGGGGATAAGGCCAACGTCACTGCTGTCCCGAGTAAATACAGGTGACTCCTCATAAGGCATTTACTCGACTATTCCTCGTTGGTCTGAACTAAGGTGACTGAGGTCAACCGATGGTTGCCACAGGTCATTAGGGGGAGTGCTAGGAGAAGCAACATTAACTTCAGCCCTTACTACACCGGCTGGCGATGGCCTCCCACATTCCACATTCTGTTTGCCTAGTTCGAGAATCCTGACTACATGCTGGATGGAGCCAAGATGAGTCTTTTTCCAGGATGACTTCCTGCTTAGTGTGGTTAGAAACTGGCACTTTAACAAATGGTTGCCAAGGGCCAAATACTTTCGCAAGGCACTGTAGTTCGATCAACTCTGAGTATGATCAGCCTGAGCCAGCGCGTGCGAAAGGAAAGAAAGCCATCATCAATGGAGCTCTGATACAAGGATTCACCATGGCAACAGGTAAATAAAGGGCGGAGCCTCCAGTTTTATCCAATGGATGGAGGATCGCACATGTCGGTGTGGAGCCTGACGAGTCACTTTAATCAGCCTGACCCACTCTGTCATCATCACAGACAGAATAAAAGGTTGTAATAAAATATATCATTTTCTTTTATAATGTCTGCTGTCATCATTTACACAGCTTGAATCTCCATCAGATGAAGCGGAATACTAATTTTACATTTAATTTATAAAATCTAATTATTCAGCTGCAGCCTGACGGACAACCTGCAGAAGACAGAAAGTGAAGATAAAAATGTGGAGAAAGAGCTCAGACTTTGAGAAGAACTTTTCACTTTCAGATTTTTTACCGTAATGAAGATTTTAGCATCTTTGTTTCCAATCATTTACTTGCATCACACTGACAGAATGTAAACAACGCCATGGAGGGTCAAAGGTCACTGATGCAGACTTAGTGGCAGACGTCACGTGTGAGCTGCAAAACAGAAATTTAAACATATTCACGGTAACGTGATGATGGCTGATGGATAACAATCCACCACACATTTCAGTTCAGTGCCACTTCACAGCAGGAGGAAAGACTGCAGAGGAACGTGGACGCAGACATTTCTGTAGATGCAGACGTGCTCAGGACTGTTGGTACTCTTCCATTAAAAGAAAGAAAACTGTTACTGAAATAACCTGAAACTTACAAAAGTAATGATAAATGAGAATTTACAGGGAATAAGGGGTGTCAGTGGGTTTAAGTGGGCATTAGCGAGGACCTCATGAGGGGTGTCCTGATGGAGGGGCAGTCGGGTTCCTCACATCTTCCTCCATCCCCTCAAGTGTCTCGATGGCAGCAGCCTCATCTGGAGTGCGAGAGTCCAGGCTGACACCTGCAGAGACACCATGTGACCCTCAGCTCGTTGCACCGCATCAGTCCATCAACCTGGAATGCCTGAAAGTACTTGGCACTCATCATCCTCAAGAGTTAAAATGACTGTACCGATTTACCAGACATGCGCAGTATTAGTTGATTATATCCGAAGGTGCGGACACTTTCTCTTTTGAGTGCCGCTTTCAGAGCGTGATTTTAATTTGCAGAAAAAGACAAAGTGGTTTGTTGCAGGCTGTCTGCTACATTTTAAAATTATACAGTCTATAAATTATTTGTAAAACTGGTAATAGAACATCATGTAATTAGTGTGCTTATTTATTTACTCATCAGGTTAGGGTTATTCGGACCGAACATTAACGCCCTGTTCACTCTCTCCTACCCGTCAGCATACGCAGTTTTTGTACCTATAAATAAATACTGCAGTATTCAGCTGGACACTGTTGCAGAACATGTGGCTGCTGTTGCGTTTGGTCGCTTTCACAGCGGCATGACTGCGATCGTTGCCGCTGTGACTGTTAATTTGGAAAGCAGATCACTTTTTGGCACAACACCACCATGTCACCAGCACAGGATTATTCCCGTAAATGTAACAGCCAAATCTTTGGGTCCCTCCCCTAAAGTAGCTTTTCTGAGTCTTCACCCTTAATGTTTTGATCAGCGTTCCACATATTTACCTTTTTTTTTTTGTAGAGTAGACTACACATTCACATACATCATTGTCTCACAATCACGCTCCTCTCTGTCATATAAATGCGCCGTTCACTGACAGAACTCAGCAATAATCAATTCATGTTTACATTTTGGATTTTCCTTTTGTTTACAAACATTAGCAGTGCGGTGAAATAATTGTTTCACGCTGTAACATTTGTTAGTGAAGAAATTTAGAAAAAATATATGAGCTCTGCTTAAGCCTTTTATGTTTGTGTGTGTGTTCGTTTATCAAACAGGAATGAGACAAAACAAAGGAATAAGGAGTTCAATTATTAAATTTAATTCAGCCATTTTCAAACAGTTTACAGGTTAATCTGAGTGAGAACTGCACGGCATACCCAGTGGCACTGACTATGACATGAAGAACTGGCACCTTCTTTTACAATTCAGGGTTTCATATAGTCACAGCTTATCCGTCTTGGTTACATCATATACAGAACAAGAAATGTGGCAAACAGAGAATTTCAACAGCTGGGTGTTGAGTCTCCGTTCTATCATTGTGTAGTCTTGTCCTGACATCTTTTAGGGATAGAGACAGACCCAAAGGAACACCCTGTCCATCGAGTGTCCTCAAGCATTATGTACTTCTGTGTCATTTAATCAGTTATGTTTATTTTTTAGACTACGACAAAGTTTTTCAGGCGACTAAATGTATAGATGATAGGAGCAAACACATACCATGAGTATATTTGGAACTTCATAAAAATTCATTTCCTTCATTAGTCAGCTTGTTCTGTGTCTACATCCTCTACTTTACTGGCAGCAAGCAAATATTTATAACAGTGTTTTACAGAAAGGTTCAACATTATGATGCTGTTAGAATCATAGAGCCCCTGAGCAAATATAATATGTATGTATTTGGTGAAAAAGTGCTTCCACTATCACTGCTTCTCCTGGTGGACACACAAGACATTACCACCAGTTTCCCCAAATGCTGCTTAAGGTTGTTGCCACCCGTGGCTGCACTGCTACGTCATGAGCGGGGGATCTCATTTCGGCCACGGCGGCACGGGCTGCCCAAGGTCCCGTCACGGATTGGCCGGCCATTTTTAAGTGGCTTCATCTGTAGATAAAGCTATGTTACATTATGTTAAAAGCTAATTAGAAATACCTTCATGCATATTTTTGTTTGATCTTGTTTTCCAGGAGAAAGATACCTGTGAAATCAGATGTGACTAATCCCTTACTTGGTTACAGCAGACAAATTTCTATTCTCAGTGCAATCAAATCAATTTTCTAATTGAGTAATGGAATTTACATCAAATGTATTACAGAGAAATAACTGTTTTTTTGATGTCTAAAAATCTAAATGAACAGTGCAAACCTTTTAATCTACACTGCTGTCTGGGCTGGTTTTGAAGACATAGTTATAAACTGCTCTCCCAGCTGATGTTACTCTGCTATAACAATACTGCAGCACTGTCTGGACTCCTTTACTCTGCCTGGCTTTAATCTTCATCAGGTTGTCGACCTTCTTTTCGTCTCCTCTCTCCAACATCTTCTCAATCAGGATGTCTAGATGGACATTGGTGGACAATGAATCGACATTCAGGGCAATCTTCTCCAGCTTGAGAACAAGTTGGTAAGACTCATCCACCAACTTGTTCTTCTCTTCATCAAGCTGTTCTTTCTCCCTTTGAAGATCTGACAAGAGGTCCATTTTCTCTTTCTGGTTTACTTGATACATTCTCTTCAAAATTTCCATGGTCTTCTTAACTGTCCTTGTCCTGTTCACATATCTCCAGGTTTCTTTCACATGAGCTGATGTAGGACACTTCTTGGTACAAACAATGCAGTTGCCATCTTTAATAACTTCACACTTTTTAGGTGTCTTGGCGATTGTGCATGGGTAGTGACAGGTCTCCTTACAGATATTACATGAGACAGCTCCTTTAAAAAAAAAAAGCCCTCTCGTCCCACCCTGAACAGATTCTTTATCCTTGTAAACCTCAACAGTTTCTATAGTGAAGTTATCATCATTCTTCAAGCTTTCTTCATAGATCTTCACATCTTCCTCAGTCTTTTGGATTTCACTGATCTTCAGATCAATCAGCTCAATTCTTTCTTGCAAGTTTTGAAAGCAGGCTGTCAATTCAATGCGTGTGTTCAAAACAGCAATAGTTGTGCCCAGCTGTTGAGGTTCAATTGCTGCTATGAAATCCATCAACCGATTCATTCCTTTTTGTGTCACATCATACGAATGCTCAAGTTCATCTACCTCCTCCTCTGTTCGTGCTTCATCCTGGCAGTTATCAAACAGGAAGTGAACATGCTGATTCTTCTCATTCATGGCACATTTAATGTTTGCAACTTCAAGAGCCTTGAGAGCATTTTTAGGTCTTTTTCCAGTTGAGTGTGTGATTAGTGCTATGATGTTTTTCTCAATATCTTTTCCAAACAGAGACATCACCGAATTAAAGACATACATCAGTCGATCACTCAGTCGATTATCGCTTGCTTTCATCACCAGACCCACTGCATGAACTTCATGAACTCTGACCTCTGATCGAAACAAGTCCAATAATCTGTGACTGACTATGGTATCATGTTCTATCCCTCTTGTGTCTCCATATCCAGGAGTATCAATGATAGTCAGAGAGTAGGGCAGAGTTTGATCTTCAAACCCGAAGATCTTGTACACAGTCACATCTGATGTCTGACTTTCTGTTTGATTTCCTTTATTTTCATCCTCTACAATATGAAACCAGACTTCGTCCTCCCACTTCACTCCCATGGTGTAGTTGATCAGAGCATTGATCAGAGTAGATTTTCCTGTTCCTGTTTCACCCACAAGTAAGATGGTTTTATTTGGCTTCTTTGGATTTTTTTCACCAATAGTCATTGTTGTCAGACTTCCAAACTCCTCTTTCTTTGGTTTCAGCTGGTAGACAGCAGGAGATCCTGAGTGAATCAGATAACTTCTGGAGATGATGTCCTTAATTTTTGATGAGTTGGTGCTGTTGGAAAAGTACATCATAACTCAATAAATGATGAAATGTTATTTAGTAACTTCTATTAATCAGAAATCAAATATGTTGCTGGGGGCAGTTACAATGGATTTTTAAAACTATCTATATACAGACTAGGGTTACAACGGTATGAGATTTTCACGGTATGATAATCATCTCAGAAAATATTGCAGTATCACGGTTATCGCGGTATCACCATATTTCACATATATTATTTTAAGTTACTCTGACCCTTAAAGAAATAACAAAAGTTTTTTGTTTAACAAATTATTTTATTGTACTTGGAACAATTTTTTATTACAATTTTGTTTTAAATGTCTCCTTTAAAAAAACTATTCACCTCCTGTTATTTATATGCATATACAGGGGTTGGACAATGAAACTGAAACACCTGTCGTTTTAGTGTGGGAGGTTTCATGGCTAAATTGGACCAGCCTGGTGGCCAATCTTCATCCGGGAGAGTTACGGTGTGGAGAAGCCCCAAAGAAGCGTACCACCCAGACTGTTGCATGCCCAGAGTGAAGCATGGGGGTGGATCAGTGATGGTTTGGGCTGCCATATCATGGCATTCCCTTGGCCCAATACTTGTGCTAGATGGGAGCATCACTGCCAAGGACTACCGAACCATTCTGGAGGACCATGTGCATCCAATGGTTCAAACATTGTATCCTGAAGGCGGTGCCGTGTATCAGGATGACAATGCACCAACACACACAGCAAGACTGGTGAAAGATTGGTTTGATGAACATGAAAGTGAAGTTTAACATCTCCCATGGCCTGCACAGTCACCAGATCTAAATATTATTGAGCCACTTTGGGGTGTTTTGGAGGAGCGAGTCAGGAAACATTTTCCTCCACCAGCATCACGTCGTAACCTGGCCACTATCCTGCAAGAAGAATGGCTAAAAATCCCTCTGACCACTGTGCAGGACTTGTATATGTCATTCCCAAGACGAATTGACGCTGTATTGGCTGCAAAAGGAGGCCCTACACCATACTAATAAATTATTGTGGTCTAAAACCAGGTGTTTCAGTTTCATTGCATTCCCTCCTTTAGCAGCCACTTTTCTTCCAGCTGTTTGCAAATGGGATCCCCATCCTCACATATGTTTGGTGGGTATCTGAAGTAGTCCCACACTGCTGATTTTAGTTTAGCTTTTTTTCTTTCTTTTTTTTTTAGGAGGATGGAGACTGGTTAAATCTGTCGGGCAGCTGAGACGGAGCAGAGCTGCACATGTGTGTGTGAGATTTTCAGCTAGCTTGCCTTTTCCCCTTATTACTCGTAATAAGCAAACACCCATGGTATGATAACCGTGCATTTTAATACCATGGTATACCGTGAAACTGGTTACCGCTGCAACCCTAATACAGACTGGAGACAGATTAAAGGACTGAAACTATGACCCCTGCAGTAACACATCCATGCTTTAGACATCAGACATTAATAGACAGCAGTTATTAACAGATGTTAATAGCTTATATCACCCGATCAAATAATAAATCTTAACAGAATAATGCAATATGAGCATGTTTAAACATTTGACATACACTGAAAACACAGTAGTTAGAAAATACAACAATGAATCCATTTTCTGCCACTTATCTGGTTTCAGTGGGAAGCAGTCTCAACAGAGATGCTCAGGCTTCCCTCTTCCCAAGCCAGAGTGATATAATTATTACAGTGTGTCATGGATGTTTAGAGAAGAAAAAAATGTATTTGCAGCTTTTCTGGGGCAGACTGTGTGTGTGTGTGTGTGTGTGTGTGTGTGTGTGTGTGTGCGCTCCTCCTTGCCCTCAACAGCAATTCTCGTAAATTCTGGACAAGAAATTCTATGCCATTGCATAAGCTCACTGGTCCTTTGGCCACATGCTAATAAAAATCAGTATAATATGTGTAGGCTCATTTATTGTGTTATCTGTTCAGTGCAATTATCGTACTTACTTTGCCATGTTGATGATTGAGATCCACACAGTGAGGTGTCAGTGCAGTCTGGTCTCTGGATTAAAACAAGAAAAATATTAACTGAATTGTACAACTGTTTTTAAAATGTAGAGATTGTAAAGTCATATTGAATTCATTTGCATCTAAATAATCACATCAATGTTCCGCTGCATCCTTGGTGAACGTTCTTGTTCACATTGATTTACTAAATGATTAAGAGAATAAATAACATCATGTTCTTCAAGTCAAAATTTCTCTATCAGCTCTAATTTTATCTTGATATCCTGATTGCAGCCTTTGAAGTGACCGTACCTGCACTTTTATAAGATGCTCTGTGAAGCTGAAGAGTCAGAATAAGGAGAAAGCAGTGAGAGTTCAGCAGTTTTATACCCTAAGACAATCCAGTCACGTGATTTCTTTGAAATCACAGAGCTAACAGAAAAAGAAATTATGCGCAAAAGCCCCCCCAAAACCCACATACAAACACACACACGGATGCACACGCACACGCACACACACTTTGTTGACATAACGAAACTGAAAATGTTTCCACCATGTATGCGCGCATGTGTATGTATTGCAAAAGATAAGTCAAAGTAGTGGCAACTGAGCTTTTGTTAGAGAATGTAGTTTTCATCTTTTAGTCAGATCAAGATTTTGTCCCCAGTTTATGTGTGTGTGCATGTGAGAGTGTGCGTATGTGTTTGTGTATGGATGGGTGGGTGGCAAGGCAATGACGTCACAGTACTAGCAGCAGGGGTGAAAGTAAGCCGGTACAGTCCGGTACTGCGTACCACTAAAAGATTCTGCGCCGGTATGCTACACAGTAGCTTCCTGTGACACGCACCGAGATCGATTGAAAAAAGATCCTGAGCTACAAGATTGGCAAGGAAATGCAGAATGCTTAAAAACAGCGAGGATAACAGCCAAATCCCCCCCCCCACTCCAATCCCCTCCTCCCGACCCTCCATCCCCATTCCATGACTGGATAGTTTTATTGTATTTGAACAAAAAAAAAAAAAACTTAGATGAAGCTACTGCCTGAGGTACACAGTACCGACAAGAGCTGGTGCTGTTGTCTGCTGTAAAGCCTTCATTCAGACCCGGTCACGGCTGTACTTTGGGTCAGAATAGATCTACTAGCAATAAGCAGTCTAAACCACGATTTAATCAGTTACTAAAAAGCTTTATTCTCATTTCAATTTGTTTCTGAACTGTTCGTGCTATGCTGGAGCCTCAATTCTCTCGTTTCTGTCCCCTCAGAGATCGAAACTCTCATCAACGGACAGCCGCATCCCTTACGGGACGGGTGTAGTGCATTGGGCTAGACCCTCCTATTTTGATTGACACCTCATTTAGCCAATCATGTAACAGGCTGCACCAAAATCAACCAAAAAGCTACGTGACGCCCCCTGGTTATTATTGGCCCTGGAAAACCCATCTCTTAATACGATTGGCCAAAGGAAGTGTCAATCAAAATGGGAGGGTCTAGCCTTCTATATAAAATGCACTACATATGGGAAAGGACATGGCCAGTTAACAGGAAACGAAACGGGATTTCCAAAGCCAATAATAACCAGAGGGTATAGTTTTTTCAGGTGATTTTGGTTCGGCTACTTAACAGGTTAAAACGTTCACCGCTACACCCACTTCCGATTTTTTGTGAAATCCGATTTTTTTTTTTTTTTTGCGTGGTCGTTCCCATTTCCAAATATATGCGACTTGGATGTGATCTGTGTGTGAACAGCAGACGAACCTAAAAGTGTCCCGCATGCGCAGTACAGGACGCGATAACGTCCCACGTATTGTTTACGGAAGTAAATGACGTGCAGGTCGGATAAATGCGACCTGGCTCTACACACTCAGGTCGCATTTGAAAAGATCGGATACGTATCGGATTTAGTTGTGAGGTAACACCATCCTTTCACACTCCCCTCCTACTGATGATACTGCCAGTAGCAGTTCCTGTCTGGCTCCACTTAGTGTTCACATTTAAGTTTACAGCAGCGGCGTTGCCCCATGCTGGATGGCTGTGCTTTTGTTTGTCCAGTGTCCGTGTGAACTGGGAGGTGTGTGTCACCTGGTGCCTTCAGAGGCTCGTGCTTCAAAGGCACTCCCATAGGGCCCACAGCTAGCAGCTCTTAAAGACTGCATTGTCATAGGCTTGTGTTGCATTGACTTGCACTGTTCTCCCTCTATGAATGACAAAGGACTTAGTCACAGCAGTATCGATCAGATGCTGTAACACCGTGGTGGTCCATCGCCTTGTTTTTCTATGCACTGAGCTTGTGGCAGTCATCTGGTCTGATGTGTCCACTCCTCCCATGTATTTATTGTGTTGTGTTACAGTAGTGGACCTGGGGACAGATCTTCTGTTTTATGTGTTTTAGGACAGTGGAGCACATGGATACCTCCCTGGTGTCCATCCATTTCATGAACAGAAGATCCCTGTCCCTGATCTGCTGAATACTGCTTCATGTCCCCACCATCCATTGTCACGGGTGGTGGGGACACCGACTCTCCACTGCCTGTATGTGCCACACAAAAACAATCTTTCCTGTTGTAGACAGCAGAAGGGAAAGGGGCTGTGCAGAAATTGTCCACGTAGATGATATATCCAGACCCCAGGTGACAGCAGATGACTGCCCCTCCCTGAGCCTGGTTCTGCTGGAGGGTTCTTCCTGTTAAAAGGGAGATTTTCCTTCCCACTATTGCCAAATGCTTGCTCAGGGGTCGTTTTGACTGTTTGGGTTTACCTTACAATATAAAGCGCCTTGGGGCGACTGTTTGTTATGATTTGCCATTATATAAATAAAACTGAAATTACTGTTATTGTTTTACCCTTTCAGCTGTAGAGTGCTGTGGTGAATGGCTGCTGTGTATAATGTGCTTATAATTAAACCGACAGACACACTGTGACAAACTCAAATAAAAATAATTTAAAAATGTGTAAAATGAGGAACGCTTCACGAATTTGCGTGTCATCCTTGCGCAGGGGCCATGCTAATCTTCTCTGTATCGTTCCAATTTTAGTATATGTGCTACCGAAGTAACACGACAACCCCATGGATGTCTCCCTTATATATGGACGTCTGTCCTGAGAGTCCTCAGAGTCAGGGTTAGAGGCAGAGCTGAGGCTTAAACTGGGTCTGAACAGACAGGAAGTAGCAGCAGAAACACCTCTGAGTGCTGCCGGGTAGGTTTTATACCTGGAATAAGTCACAGGGACTCAGTGAGATCCAGTCTCGAGTCTGTTCCTAGTACTCTAGTTTAATCTGAGACTGTGAGAGGCACAGAGGCATTGTGGGAAATTCACACAGAGTAGGTTTACGTCAGCAGGTCAGGATTGGACGGCTGAAGGCACCAGAACAAAAGACTGACTCAGCACTCCTCCTCCCACAGTCCCAGTGCAGAGTAATATAACCCTTGACTCCCACCAACCAACCCCCACACAACCTACATCAGTCGGATAAATGCGACCTGGCTGTACACACTCAGGTCGCATTTGAAAAGGTCAGATACGTATCGGATTTAGGATCACATACCCAAGTGGCCTCGGTTGCATTTGAAAAAATCTGATCTGTGTTGTTCAGACTGGCGTGAAAAGATCAGATACAGGTCGCATGAGGGCGAAAAAATCAGATTTGGGTCACTTTCGGCTGCAGTGTGAACGTCAGCTCCTTTCACTGCATCAGTCCGAATGCCTGAAAGTACTTGGCACTCACTGCCATCCTCAAGAGTTTTCTAGATTCATTGAATTTTTACATAAATCTGGAAAAAAATAAATCTTTACATATATTTAAGATTTAACCTCAGGCTGAGAACTCTCCGGCAACGAATAGAAGCAGCAGCGGTACGGGTCTCTTCACAGCTTTGTTTTACCTTCAACTCGAGCAGTTGTTGCTGCTCAATTAGCCAATTAACCCTTTAAACACCTACTTTTTTGCTTATTTGTACTACAAAAAGGTCTGAAAATGTCCTGTGAGTGAGTGCTTTTGTCCCTTTTTCCAGAACACTTTGATTTTCCAATTATACTGCATGTTAAGAGTGCATCGAGAGTTTTAAATGAAGAAAAAACAAATTGATTTTAAAGATTTCTTGAGTAAAACACGCTGCAACTGAACAGAAACGACAGATTTGACAGATTAAATATAAAATTTGAACACTATAAAAACATATTTATCGTAGAGTTGTTGAGTCCTTTCTCTCAGTGAGGTAACACACCATCCTTTCACATTCCCCTCCTACTGATGATACTGCCAGTAGCAGTTCCTGTCTGGCTCCACTTAGTGTTCACATTTAAGTTTACAGCAGCGGCGTTGCCCCATGCTGGATGGCTGTGCTTTTGTTTGTCCAGTGCCCGTGTGAACTGGGAGGTGTGTGTCACCTGGTGCCTTCAGAGGCTCGTGCTTCAAAGGCACTCCCATAAGGCCCACAGCAAGCAGCTCTGAAAGACTGCATTGTCATAGGCTTGTGTTGCATTGACTTGCACTGTTCTCCCTCTATGAATGACAAAAGACTTAGTCACAGCAGTATCGATCAGATGCTGTAACACCGTGGTGGTCCATCGCCTTGTTTTTCTATGCACTGAGCTTGTGGCAGTCATCTGGCCTGACGTGTCCACTCCTCCCATGTATTTATTGTGTTGTGTTACAGTAGTGGGCCTGGGGACAGATCTTCTGTTTTATGTGTTTTAGGACAGTGGAGCACATGGATACCTCCCTGGTGTCCATCCATTTCATGAACAGAAGATCCCTGTCCCTGATCCGCTGAATACTGCTTCATGTCCCCACCATCCATTGTCACGGGTGGTGGGGACACCGACTCTCCCCTGCCTGTATGTGCCACACAAAAACAATCTTTCCTGTTGTAGACAGCAGAAGGGAAAGGGGCTGTGCAGAAATTGTCCACGTAGATGATATATCCAGACGCCAGGTGACAGCAGATGACTGCCCCTCCCTGAGCCTGGTTCTGCTGGAGGGTTCTTCCTGTTAAAAGGGAGATTTTCCTTCCCTCTATTGCCAAATGCTTGCTCAGGGGTCGTTTTGACTGTTTGGGTTTACCTTACAATATAAAGCGCCTTGGGGCGACTGTTTGTTATGATTGGCCATTATATAAATAAAACTGAAATTACTGTTATTGTTTTACCCTTTCAGCTGTAGAGTGCTGTGGTGAATGGCTGCTGTGTATAATGTGCTTATAATTAAACCGACAGACACACTGTGACAAACTCAAATAAAAATAATTTAAAAATGTGTAAAATGAGGAACGCTTCACGAATTTGCGTGTCATCCTTGCGCAGGGGCCATGCTAATCTTCTCTGTATCGTTCCAATTTTAGTATATGTGCTACCGAAGTAACACGACAATCCCATGGATGTCTCCCTTATATATGGACGTCTGTCCTGGGAGTCCTCAGAGTCAGGGTTAGAGGCAGAGCTGAGGCTTAAACTGGGTCTGAACAGACAGGAAGTAGCAGCAGAAACACCTCTGAGTGCTGCCAGGTAGGTTTTATACCTGGAATAAGTCACAGGGACTCAGTGAGATCCAGTCTCGAGTCTGTTCCTAGTACTCTAGTTTAATCTGAGACTGTGAGAGGCACAGAGGCATTGTGGGAAATTTACACAGAGTAGGTTTACGTCAGCAGGTCAGGATTGGACGGCTGAAGGCACCAGAACAAAAGACTGACTCAGCACTCCTCCTCCCACAGTCCCACTGCAGAGTAATATAACCCTTGACTCCCACCAACCAACCCCCACACAACCTACATCAACCCCCACCCCACCCCCACCCTCCCTGTAGTGTGAAGACACTGAGACGAGGGGAGGAGAGAGAAAAAGAGGAAAACACTCTGACGTCTGAGCAGGAAGAGACGATAACAGAACAACCTGAGGAGCACAGAAAGACCTCCTCGGGGTCTGGATCCTGCAGCAGGACCCAGAGCAGGAGGCTTTTCTGAACCTCGGCAGGACCTGGACTCGTTCTACTTCTTATCCTGCTGCTGACTGTCTCTGAAACAGCCCCCAGTCTGGACTCTCCTTCAAAGCTCACCTCTCAGCCCCTTTTATTCTGTTTGTTTTCTCCAATCATTAATGTGTGTGTCAGTATGTGCGTGTGTTTAAATCTGCCTTTGCAGCCTGTATTTCTCGGTTAGAGCGACATAGGAACGCTGTGCTTTTGTTTCAACTGAAAGAAAAACAGGTGCAGTTCCACAAACCTGCCACAGGGTGTCACCGTCTGACCAGTGCTGGGAGCTTCAGCCTGACCTGAGGGGAGAAACAATTTAAATGTCATAGAGAAGTCTAAAAGAGATTACCACAATAAAAACTACATAAACATTTCTTTTTAACAAATGAGTTTTCAAAGTGTTTCTGTGATCATATATACCTTTATCAGATGTTAGTTTAATCTAAAATATCAAATTCTTTCACATTAAGAGAAAAAAAAAAACAGCTGTAACTGTATCATTTCCAAAAAGGAATTACTGAGCATAAAATTCAGTTCAATTTTCTTTCATTTACCCAATTCAGGGTTATAAAAGAGCTGGAGACTAAATTCAATTCATTTTACTGATATAGCCTCAAGGCGCTTTATATTGTAAGGTAAAGACCATACTATAATATAGAGGAAGACAACAGCAAACTCAACAAAAATAAACACAATATAATAAGCCATTTGGCAGAGTATGAGTCAGTATGCCAGCTTTGTTTTGGCTTTTGCAGTCAGATACCCCCACTATCATATACTGAAACCAAAACTTACATCAAGTTTAGCCTGATTTTAAAGGCAGCCTTAAAATGTCCAATAAAACACTGGATATCCAGCAGATGAGGCGCTTCACAGGTTAGGAACCAAAAACATCCAACTTTAATAGACCCTTTTGCAGACTACGTCATCAAGGTATGTGTGTGCATTTTGGCAACGGAAGTGAACTGCTACTACATTCAAATCAATAAGATCAAGGAGACTGTGCAGCGTTTAAACATGATTTAAAAGTGATATCACCATCAAAATATCTGCTGTTGCGTGTTTGAATTTCTGTCAGAATTTCTACTCTACCAAAAGCAGACTGTAGTTGCACCGAATCCCACGGGATCAGGGCTGTTTGAGAGAAAACAGAGCAGTCTGTGGTTGCAAGCCATCAAATGTACTGATAAAAAATTGGACTGAGGACACGATCAGAAATGCTCGGGTTTGAAGCGCTGATTTTATATCAGGTAAAGTTATTTATCTACTCTGGTTATGCCGGGATGTCTGGTATCTAAAGTAAACAGCATTAGCTGGTAGGCTGTTTGGCTTTTAAACTGTAGTGTGCCTGGCTATTTACAGGTGAGGCATCGACTCAGAGTCCTGATTTTTAAATTAATATTTAATCGCACTATAGATTACAATATGCAGTGCCAGTCAAAAGTATGAGCAGACTCACTTATGAATGGTTGAGGGTGTCTCACAGTGTGGCTGAAACAGTATATTTTTTTTTCATTGTAAATCAATAATATCTGCAGTGGGAAACTCTTAGCAAGCTAGAAAGCAGTTTGAGAAGTACTCACGCTGCCATGCAGGTACAATCAGCTGACTTGTTTACAATGAGGAGCCTCATTCACAGCAGTCCTGTTTCCTTGTCTTTGACTTGGAAGAATTTCTGCCTTTAAGCCACAAAAATCCGAGTCTGTATCATGATATTTGACGTTCGGTACATGGCCGCTAACAACATAACTGTAAGCATCCAGTGACTTGTATGTGCAGCAACTTCTCTCTGGTGTAAGGCTGGGTTTCGCCATCAAATACACGTAGATATCCGCCCACGGATACTGGGCCACTTGCTAACGTGCCACAGGAATCGGGGAGTCGGTTGCCGGTTGTCAAAATTAATTTTTGCAGGTAGTTTTCACATCTTTCGTTCATAATCCCTTCTCCTAGACTGAAACGCTATTTAACTCCGCTGTATTTCCGTTTCCAAAATGCGCGCGCATCGCTTCTACGTCATAATTGTTTACAAACTGTAAAAGGGTCT
Source organism: Pterophyllum scalare (assembly GCA_024447675.2). NCBI lineage: Eukaryota > Metazoa > Chordata > Actinopteri > Cichliformes > Cichlidae > Pterophyllum > Pterophyllum scalare. The sequence continues at coordinate 144,145 of JAMQGT020005859.1, forward strand.
ATAGACTTCAAGTCTGGCCTCAGAGGTGCAACTCTGCTCTGAGCCGACAGGGGGCGACAGACCACACCGTGAGAAAAGATCATAGGCAGAAAAGCAGCTCTCCGCTTTACGCGAGATAACCGCAAAATTCAGTTCACCTTTTCCAAATATTTAAAATCTAGTGTCTGCATGTGTCAAATACTAATCCAGGCGTGACTCTACTTGAGTTTCTATTTCCCACTGAAGGTTTCAGCCACAAAGTTTTCTCCAGAAAATCACATGCCTGCAAACACATTTTCTGTTTATGTTCAACGTGTGCAACACGTCATTTAGCAGATTTTTACATATATAATATAATTCAAACACTCCCGAACGACATATCACTGCTTCAGTAACACCACCTCCACCCACCTTCCTCATAATCAGGTTGTATGAGCGTGCCCGGAGGGGGCGTGTCTCAATTCCCACTTACGCCCTTTCAAAATAAAAGGTCTTTGGATTATTTAAAATAAAGGACAATATAAAACTTAACATTTAGTTTTTTCTTTGTTTTTATACAGCACTGTTCAAAAGTCACAAGCCACCCCTCATTTGACAGCAGTTGTTAGGTAACATTGAACAACAATAATATTTGTGAATGTTATAGAGGCCTGTAGTCAAAATAAAATATACTTACTTCATTAAATCTTCTTTTTCTAGCTACATATAATTCCATACAGTCTGTTTACATGTTTTCTTATCTTACACAGGAGGAAGCACTTCAGTGAAGTCTACTTCAGTGCAGACTGGCTTTTTAAAGAAGAAGTCAGTCTTTGGTTATTTTTGCTCTGTATCTTTCCTGTTTACATTTTAATAGCACAGCTGCAAGTCTTTTGTTATAGAGGAAAAAAGCATACGTTTATTTGAGGAGCATTATCATTTAAATATGCCAGTTGTTTATTTTTGAGCAATTTCTAATGTTTGACCCAGAAGTGTCTTTTTGTTTATACCTTTGTGAATAAAAGAATATCAAGATATATTTCCTATATTGCCATTCAGGTAAAAAATAATTATTTTAGTCCATATTCCCCAGCCCTAGTATTTCTAAACATATTTAGGGTGTTTTTTTCTTCACTTCACTTCAGGTGTCATGTATTTACATATATGACAAAACGTGATTATTTATGACATTCAGGTATTTAGTCATGACACACACAAATACTTAGGAGTCAGGACCCGTCAGACTCAGATCACAGTTTTACAGTGATTTAATTTGTTACACACACTGACTGTCCTCTCAGAGTCCCCAGAACATTCTTGTTTTAAAAAGTCTGATCTCTTCACTAAAGATGTTTACCATAGAGTGTGCCCTCTGCAAAAATTAGTAACCATGAAAATATGGCAATGAGTAGGCTGGTAATTAGTGCTTAGTTGGGGCATTATTATTGTGTTGTTGGGCTTTAGGCTTCACAGAAGTGACCTTTCCTCTCAAGTACACAGTGCTGCATCTCCCCCTGGGCTTTGTAAAGAGCCAGTTTCCTAAAGACCACAGCTGATACTAGATGCTCACAGGTTTCACATCCACAGCTCATAGTGATCATTTTGTTTTGTAAGCCTTTGTTTAATAAAAGTAAGGCAAGGTGTCATTTTTGCACCCTTGAGTGAAACTGAGTTTAATAGATTCTAACTATGTAATACTAATATTTGGTCTCTCCACCTGAAACCAATCCAGTAATAAAGTTAGCATAGAAATACTCCCCCCCACACACACACAAGTTGTAACCAGGGGCCGATTTGTGCATGGCAGCAGTTATGCCATGGACATGTCTGGATCTGCCTACCCACATTAGAGACACTGAGTGTAATAACTGAAGACACTCCTTTGCCAGCAGTCCAAAATTCTGACAGTTATACCATAGATGAAGATAAACAAGTGTTACCAGTAAGTTGCACAATTAGGATCAAAAATGAAAGTACATGTTGTGTGAACATGAGGACTCAAACACTGAATCATCAGCTAAAATCTTCCAGATGTTGAGTTCATTTATATAAGAGTCACTGATTAAAATCCTAGCTTATCTCCAAGCCACTGAGGTCTATGCTACCAGGAATATTGTGGCACCAGCTTTTTTGCCATCAGCACCAATCTTTTGTTGATTTTGAAGTGTCTGTTTTACTTTGCATTGTAGTTCTGTATTTACCTTGGTCTATTGTATTTTATGTTGGTGTTTACAACCATTCACACCTACGGGCAATTTAGCATCTAACCTAACCCCAGTAACTGCATGTCTTTGGACTGTGGGAGGAAACTGGAGGACCTGGAACAAACCCACACAGTAAGGCTTGGGCCAAGGTGGATCAAACCCTCACAGCCTCTTTCTTTGAGGGAATGGTGCTAACGACCACTCCACCATGCTGCCCTGAATTAAACACCATAATAACCAATTTAAATGTGCAGTAGAAGACCAAAAAATGAACAGATAGGTTAAAAATAAGTAGTTAATTTAATAAAATTGTCAGCAGAAAACCTGTTTAAACAAAAAATGTTTAAAACTGCATTTAAAAATGCAGTTGTAGTGGTAAACTGTTCCACAGCCTTGGTGTCACAAACTGAAAGGCTCTGTCTCGCTAAGTTGCGTAATTGGAACAATTAACAAATTTTGGGCCTGCGAACAAAGACAGCGGGAAGCAGTATCTTTTGTAAGAAGCTGAGAAATATAATTTGAAGCTTGGCTGTTCTGTGCTCTGTATGTACTGTAAATATGAGAATTTTAAAACAAATCCTCACATCAATTGGGAGCCTATGTAAAGAATGTAAAATCACAGTAATGTGAACTTTCTTCCCGGTAAGTGTAATAATCTGTGTTTAAGAAAATGGATGGACGGGATTAATACAATATTAGAATTTGACTCACCAAAAGTGAAGCACAAACATGGGCAGTCTGTACAATAGCCATGTACCGGTAACACAAACATGACTGAGAGGTCCACTTTAGTTCCTTTAAGTAGTGGCAGAGTGGCCGAGGAGACAATGTGTTGTAATGGCAAAACCCCTGACCTTAAGCCTTTGCAAAATTATCCATCGAGGTACCTCCTCTTGTCCAATTCAGGGTTGTGTTTGGGCTGGAGCCTATTGCAGTTTGAATGAAGTATTCAAAAAAACAAACCCCAAAAGCCACTGGTGTGAAACAGCATGTAAACATACCAAATTACTTTAGATCAGAAGCACGAGACTAGCTTAAAAATCCAGAATCCATTATGTGGACAGGAAAAGAAAGTCCTACAAAAATGTATTTCCAGACTTTATGAACAATGTTCCTCAGTAGGATATTTTCCTACATGGGAGTTTACACTTAGTCATACTGTTTGATATAGCAAAGTAAATCTTTACACATAAAAACAGTACTATTGTGGTGTAATTAAAGATTATATAAGTCAGTGAGTCATCTTCCTTAGGTGCTCGCTCCAGGAATGTCTGGATTGTGATGGCAGCTGATCAACGGCTTTATGGTTCATTCTCAATGATTCTAAAAAATCAAGGCAATGAAAATTACATCTCTGATATTGTTTTTTTTTTTTGATACTGCTTAAAAATATTATTCATATAGAATGAGTTGAAGGACGTTATTAGTTACGCGTGGTTGCATATTTTCACTCTTAAAATAATTGCGCGGAACAAAAGTCTTTTTTTCAGGTTGTTCAGAAAAGCCAAAAAAAACTAAACCAAACATTAAAAATATGATGATTAAGGCAAAAAAACCAAAACACTTTCATTGAAAAATCTATTATTTTCAGAGGGTGACATTATGATAAGTACATATTCCAGTAATCCAGTATTTTTATAATGAAATTTAACTTTTACCTTTACGTTTATCCACAAACTCCAATTCTATATTTTTATATTTTCAAGGTCGAGGTGAAGAGTGTAGTTTTCTTATTCACACAGCACTGCACACAGTGTCTTTCTTATAGAAAACAAGTTCAATACAATTCTTGTTGGTCACTGAAATATTTTTTTAAGCAAACATTTAAACTGATCTTTATCACCCCAGTGTCCATATGAACTGCTAATGCATTTCTCCCTATACTTGGTAAATTATTGTTTTATGCCTGCCTGTCGTCCAATGACAGCTAGGATTGGCGTTATAGAAAATGAATGGATGGACATTACCAGCATAAGTTTGGACACACTCACTCGTTCAAACCTTTGACTGGTACAACATGGATGTATGGTAGTATATTACTGTTTTCACAAAAACATCCTTCCATATAAAACATTTGTTAATCTTTTTTCTACTTAATTTCTGATTAAAATTAGCAAAGCTTTAGCTGATCTCTAGTAGTTAGCTAGCCAGATTACCAAGCACAGTTATTGATTATATTAATTCTTTAAGAGCATAACAATAAACAGCAAGAAACTTTGTTTTAAGTTAATGTAACTTTCTTTAAAAAAAATGGATGCAATCACACTATTTTTGCTTGTATCTCTGAGTGTTAGGCCCTAACTCAACAGTAACCAGACAACATCCCATTGTCTCCTTTGCCATGATGAACTGGGTGGTGTTAAAGGGAGGGGAGTAAAGGAGGAGACACAGTGAAAATATCCTTGTTTTAACCACTGCAGTCATTTCATTTCAGGGGCATAATTAGCTGAGTCTGTTTTTGTGTCGTATCAATTACCTGCCTGTGTAGAGTCACACATATACCGAGTATGACTGGAACTTTGCAGCTCCTTCTCCTGCTTCTGCTGCTCTTTGGTTCTCAAGCTTCCCATTACTATGGGACAGTGATGACGTTTACACCTAAAGATGGCCAAAATGATGGATCTCTCACGGTATGTGGAAAACTGCTAATAGTAATAATACTTCTGAAAAGCAATTTTGTTTAGCTGACTTAAAAGTATGTGGGGGAGTTTTGTCCATCTTTTAACCTTTTGTATTTTCTTTTGTCTTAATTATAATTCAGATGTTTTTAGTCCCATTGCCACAGGTGTAGAAAATCAAGCACCTAGCCATGCAGTCTGTTTGAACTAACAAGAAAGAGTTCACTGAATCTGAGCACGGTCCTGTAATAGGACGTGCTGTTGTAACAAGTCAGTTTGCTGTAGAAAAAGAAAAGGTGAAAGTGAAAGAACTCTGCAAAACCTTTTTGTGTTTACTTACGAATTGTTGAATCAAATGGGTTAAGAGGTTCAATCAAATTGAACTTTTTTTTTTTTTTAAAGAAGACTATGTTTTTTCAAAAGAACTGAGATTCCAAATGGACCATGCAACTGAGCTTTGGACCAGTGGATAATTGCTCTGGATTTGGAATGCACAACTGCAATACTTACATTCTTTGTGAAGTAATATGCATGCAAAGTAATATGTATACACTCGCCCATTACATACCTTTTAAAAAACTGCTTTCTAGAGCAGCAAAAAAAAAAAGTTTTTAAATTTGTTGTCATTTTTGATAATATTAAACAGAAAGCTAAAATGTATTTGGCAAATGTATGTGTGTGTGTGTGTGTGTGTGTGTGTGTGTGTGTGTGTGTGTGTGTGTGTATATATATATATATATATATATATATATATATATATATATATATATATATATATATATATATATATATACATATTGTGGTAATGACTAGAAAGTCATTACTGTAACCACAGTACCCAACTACAATTTAAAGCTTGTTTATAAAAGACAAAATATAATGCCTCCTCGGTGACTCGCCACCTTATCATGGTGGAGGGGTTTGTGTGTCCCAATGATCCCAGGAGCTATGTTGCCCGGGGACTTGTCCCCCTGGTAGGTTCTCCCATGGCAAAATGGTCCTGGGTGAGGGTCCAGACAAAGAGCGGTTCAGAAGACCCCTATGTCAGCAACAACGAGGGAACAGTTTACCCTGCCCGGGATGGGCCCCACCCTGGAGCCAGGCCTGGGGAGGGAGCTCGAGGGAGAGCATCTGGTGGCTAGGCACTAGCCCGTAGTGCCCAGCCAGGCGCAGCCCGAATAGGTGACATGGGTCCAACCTCATGTAGGCCCACCACCCGCAGGAGGTGTCGTAGGGGTGCAGTGTGTTGGGTGGTGGCCAAGGGCAGAGAACCTGGCAGACCAATTGCTGGCTATCGAGACTGGCTATTGGGAAATAGAATGTCACCTCTCTAGTGGGGTAGGAGCCCGAGCTAGTGTGTGAGGTTGAGAGATACCAGGTAGATATAGTTGGGCTCACCTCAACGTATGGCCTGGGCTCTGGAACCAGTCTCCTGGAGAGTGGCTGGACTCTGTTCCAGTCTGGAGTTGCCCTTGGTGAGAGGCGGCAAGCTGGTATTCTCGTATCTCCCCGGCTTGCTGCCTGCACGTTGGAGTTTTCACCGGTGGACAAGAGGGTTGTTTCCCTGCGCCTACGGGTTGAGGAACAGGTGCTATTGTTTGCAATTATGCACTGACAGTTCGGGGTGTCGCTGGGCAGGGTGCTGGAGAGTGCTCCTTCCGGTAACCCCATTGTCTTGCTGGGAGACCTCAACGCTCATATAGGCAATGACAGTGAGACCTTGAGGGGCGTGACTGGGAGAAACGGCCTGCCTGATCTGGACCTAAATGGTGTTTTGTTATTAGACTTCTGTGCAAACCAAAGTTTGTCCATAACGAACACCATGTTCAAACATAAGGATGTTCATAATTGCACATGGCACCAGGACACCCTAGGTCGCCGGTCGATCCATCGATTTTGTAATCGTATCATCAGATTTTCGGTCATATGTTCTGGACACTCGGGTGAAGAGAGGAGCTGAGCTGTCAACTGATCACCACCTGGTGGTGAGTTGGATCAGGTGGCGGGGGAAGATGCTGGACAGACCTGGTGCACCTAAACACATTGTGAGGGTGCGCTGTAAACACCTGGTAGAAGCACCAGTCCAGAAGATCTTCAACTCCCACCTCCGGCATAACTTCAACAGCATTCCGAAGGAGGCTGAGGACATTGAGTCCGAATGGACCATGTTACGCGCCTCCATTGTTGAGGCTGCTGCTCAGAGCTATGGCTGCAAGGTGGTTGATGCCTGTCGTGGTGGTAACCCCTGAACCAGATGGTGGTCACCGGAGGTGAAGGGAGCCATCAAGCTGAAGGAGTCCTGTCGGGCTTGGTTAGCCTGTGGGACTCTGGAGGCAGCTGACAGGTACTGGCAGGCAGGTGGAAAGCAGCTCGGGCAGTGGTCGAAGCAAAAACTCGGGTGTGGGAGGAGTTCGTTGAGGCTATGGAAAAAGCGAAGTGATTCTGGAAAATTATCAGGCAAATCAGGAGGGGAAAGCGGTGCTCCACTCACCTTAGAACTAACATCTGGGTGGGAAGGGAAAACTCTGCTGCTGACTTCAACTGAGGCTATAGTCGGACGGTGGAAGGAATACTTTGAGGACCTCCTGAATCCCACTGACACGCTTTCTGCAGCGGAAGCAGAATCTGGGGTGAGATCACTGAGGCAGATAAACAACTCCTTGGTGGCAGGGCCCCTGGGGTGGATGAGATTCGCCCTGAGTTCTTGAAGGCTCTGGATGTTGTAGGGCTAGCTTGGTTGAAATGCCTCTGCAACATCACGTGGAGATCTGGGGCAGTGCCATTGGACTGGCAGACCGGGGTGTTGGTCCCCATCTTTAAGAAGGGAGACTGGAGTGTGTGCTCCAACTTTCGGGGAATTACACTTCTCAGCCTCCCTGGTAAGGTCTATGCCAGGGTACTGGAAAGGATGGTCCGCTCCTTTAGTTGAACCTCGGATCCAGGAGGAACAATGCAGGTTTTGTCCTGGTCATGGAACGCTGAACCAGCTCTTTATCCTCTCAAGGATATGCGAGTGTGCGTGGGAGTTTGCTCAACCAGTCTACATGTGCTTTGTGGACTTGGAGAAGACATTTAACCGTGTCCTTCGGGGTATCCTGTGGGAGGTCCTGTGGGAGTATGGGGTGTCTCTGTACAACTGCATTGAGAGCTTGGTCAGTATAGCCGGTAATAAGTCGGATTCATTTCCTGTGGGTTTTGGATTCCATCAGGGCTGCCCTTTGTCACTGATTATGTTCATAATTTTTATGGACAGAATTTCTAGGCATAGCCAAGTGGCAGAAGGCTTCTTCCTTGGTGGCCTCAGAGTCTCATCTCTGCTCTTTGTAGATGATGCGGTCCTGTTGGCTTCATCAGGGACTGGCCTCCAGCTTGCAGTGGAACTGTTCGCAGTTGAGTGTAAAGCGGCTGGCAAGAGAAGCAGCACCTCTAAGTCTGAGGCCATGGCCCTCAGCCAGAAAAGGGTGGAGCGCCCTCTCTGGCTCAGGGACGAGTTCTTGCCCCAAGTGGAGGAGTTCAAGTATCTCGGGGTCTTGTTCACGAGTGACGGGAGAAGGGAGCGGGAGATCGACAGACGGATCGGGGCTGCTTCTGCAGTGATGCGGACGCTGAACCGGTCTGTCGTGGTGAAGCGGGAGCTCAGGGCAAAAGCAAAGCTGTCAATTAACCGGTCGATCTACATTCCTGCCCTCACCTATAGTGACCGAAAGAATAAGATCGCGAATAAAAGGGAGAGAAATGAGCTTCCTTTGAAGGGTGGCTGGCTTCTCCCTTAGAGATAAGGTGAGGAGCGCGGCCATCCGGAAGGGGCTCAGAGTAGAGCCGCTTCTCCTCCACATAGAAAGGAACCAGCTGAGGTGGCTCCTTTCGATGTGGAGAAGCACATCCGGCCAGGAGGCATACTAACCTCCTGGCCGCCTCTTTGGGGAGGTATTCCTGGCATGTCACACGTGGAGGAGCCCCCTTAGGCTCCTGCCCCCGCGACCCGGCCCCGGATAAGCAGAAGAGAATGGATGGATGGATGGAAAATATAATGCACAGTTTTGATATTGTTCGGATTTTTAAAAAAAAATCTTTTTTTTTTAAGCTGCAGTAACTCTGGTCATATTATAATATATAATAACAGACCTAATTTTATTGTATTGCAGGTGGTGTTTGACTATAAGCTGAGCTTTCGCTCATGCACAGATCAAGACACATGGGATTGTGTCAGTGGTGACTGTGGTGTTGGGACTGTGGAGCTGAACATTGTGGACAAGGACACAGAATGGTGTCAGAGGGAAGGAGTCATGATTCGAGAGGTTTCCCGTAATGCTTTGTTTCAGCTACAGTAAGTAATCTGTCGAACAACAAACAATAAAACAATGCCACTTACTTGATTTTATTCATTCAGCTCAGTCTTCTTGTACTCACACACACACACACATATATATATATATATATATATATATATATATATATATATATATATATATATATATATATATATATATATATATATATATATATATATATATATATATATATATTATATTAATTATTTTATCATTCATACTTTTATTATTTATTGTCTGAGGCACCTGGAAGGAATGCATTTTAAATTTCATTGTGCAACTTGTGTGTACAATGACATTAAAGATTCTGATTCTGATTCTTGCATGCATTTATAAATTAGCACAGCAGATTTATGTACTGTAGACAACAGCTTCCATACCTCCAGTTAAACTCCACAGGTTAGATGGTGGCGACTGGATTGACAACAAAAACCGTGTTAGTAACTGGAGGGCTATGACTCAGGTGGACTTGAGGACTCGGTCCAACACAGCTCTACCCAACAAATCACCTCAGACCACCATTCTACCAACCCTGCGGTAAGCCTCTTAACTTTGTACTAGTATTTTAGTATTTACAAGTTCTAAAGGGGAAGAGTCTAATATTTGCCATATCAAAAAATTAAAATACATAGGTAAAATCCAGTTACTTGTAATATGTATGCTCATGTACAGTAGGTAATTGTATACTATTTTATTTGATTGTGTTTTTTTTTCTTTTCATGAAATCATGACAGTTATATTCTGTAGTCGGGGTTGGTTTACGTTTTAGCTAAATCAAAGATTGGGCGGCTTCAGGGTGGTATGGCCATACCACCCTAAAGCTGCCCTGCTTAGCTAAGCAGGGTTGGGCCTAATTATTACTTGGATGGGAGACCACCTGAGAATACCAGATGCTGTGAGCTTTCCGGGTGCAGCAAATGACTGTCCGCTACCTGAGATTGGTTCTGCCGGAGGTCTCTTCCTGTTAAATGGGAGTTTCCCCTTCCCACTGTCGCCAGATGCTTGCTCATAGGGGGTCGTTTTGAATGTTGAGTTTTCTCTGTATTATTTTACGGTCTTTACCTACAATACAAAGTGCCTTGAGGCAACTGTTGTGATTTGGCGTATATTAATAAAATTGAATTGAAATGAATTAAATGATAAATTTGAAAATTTTCAGAAAATAGAAGACATCACGTTTCAGATGAAATCACAAACATTTTGGTATTACAGTTTAACTTGTAAAAGCTCTTCCATTCATGCATTTCAATATGCAAAACTTTTATTAAAAGGGGTGGACTAACCTTAACCCAAATCCTAGAAAAATTAGCTAATGAACTGTTGGATGTTTTATGCATTGTACTAACTGTCATGTCACTGTGCCAGAGTTCCTTCAAATTGTCAGAGAGCCTTCAACCTGTTGGCCTTTGATTCTGATGGAGATGAGATTAGATGCAGATTCGGAGACACAGCAGCAAATGAATGCAATCCTTGTAGACCACCATCCTTTCTGACCATCACACCAGTGAGTTACACTCATTGTTACAACACAATTAATCACACAGAAAAAGTGAGTCCTACAAACTGACGTATTTATTTTTCTTAATTTACAGGACATAGCTCAGAAAATCTCATTCTTATGGGAGGGTAAAACTGTTTCTCTCTATGGCTTTTTTTTTATATATATAAATATGACTACTACTGAAAAATACCTTAAAGCTTCTGTATGGTGAGATGCATTAAAGTAGTAAAGAACCCTAAATTAGGCTTCGATTATTTGCAGAACTAAAAAATTGTTTCATCCTGTAACTCATTGTGTCTGCGTGCCAGTTTTGGACTGCTGTATTTCTGTAACTTAAGCTATTATGATTGTTTATTACTTGTTTCACTGTGGAGTGGGGTTAATTCAGCTGTGTCCAATCAGTGGGCTTTCAGAGTATAACTTGGTTTCAACTCTATTTTTTTTTGGGGGGGGGGTGTCAAATGTTTGAGGTATTTGTACTCGGTAGTGGTAAGTACATTTACTCTACATTACATAAATCCTATACAAATATTCACAATTTCAAGGAAATATTACTTTTTATGCAAAGATTTTTTCATACAAAACATATGAAATAGCTATAATATATCTTATTCTGTAACATTAAGCTGCAAAAATGCTGAATATTTCATGCTTCTAGTAAAATAAAATAAAAATAGTGAAATAAATAGGTGAAATTTCAGTGAAGATTTGCTGATTTTTAGGTAATTTTTCTAAAAAAATAATCAGCTGACTATTTCTAATAAAAGAAATCATTATTGGCAGTCCAATACAAAATACTAACACCCACAATAGTGAGTATGTGAGTTAACACAAATTTGTGTTTTACCCTTTACATTCTTGGAATGTACAGAAAACAAATTCACCTATATCCAGTCATGAATGGTATCTCTCTATTTCTGCCTTCTGCAGTCTTGCACATTGCTATTTCGTTTTGCCAGACGAAGTGAAGAAGGCTCATATGCAGTGCAGCTGGAGATGGAGGACTTCCCGATACAGACAATCTCCCTCCATCAAAGTGATGGTGTGGAGACAACGAAAACTCCGAACGATGCTCTCAGTAAAATACCAATCAGATTTGGTCTAATGGGTAGGTAGTTCTTTAACTATTAACCATAAAGAAATCCTGTTTGTTGGATGAAAACTCAGCAAAGAGATCTCACTCACCGTAACTCAGCAAGATGAATTCACCTAAATTAACTGGCTAAAAACCACAAATGCAATTCTTACCTGGATCATCTCACCCAACACTTAACATTTACTACAATAATACTTGATTACATAATTGCTAGGAGAAAAGTCTCTTGAAATGTTTGTAATCTGGCTAGCTTGCGAAATTACTTCACTATATGATTCATTTTTGTTCCAGTGGACCCCCCCGTGCCGTCCTGTTCAGAGGGAGTCTACCTGCCCAAGTTTCTGCCTCCAAGTCCAGCTAATGGGGCTCACATGATTGCCTATATTAATGAAACACTGAATATTACCATCATGGCAGAAGCAACCCATACTCTGTAAGTAACAGGAAAGAAACAAAACACTGACACACAGACAGTGTTTAGTGTCTATGCCAGGGTTCTATTGCCCAGACGCTACGCCATCATCTTGCGCCTGGCTGAGAATTGCCCTGGTTAACTATTAACTGCAATTAATTTAGCGGGAGCCAATACCAGACTAATTGTTTTTTCTCTCGCTAGATCGCTGCATTATAATATTATAATGTTTTTGTTGTGTATGCTTTTTATGATTTCTGCAAACCCATTAGTGGGAGGAAACTGCACTTTTTTACACGTTGGATGCATGCAAAGGGATTTATCACTATTGACCTAGTAAGGCCTGAATTAGAGTTTCCTACTACATATGTAACTGTAAATCTCCTCTGAACTGTGAATAGCGCTTAGGATTCAGAGGTGTTCTGATTATATATGTGGGCCCAGCAAAGACCAGAGGAAGAGGTCTAAAGCCACATTTCCATTAGTATCTACTCAGTGCTTATCCACTGGACTTGGTGCAGTTTGAAGATGTTTCCATTAGTACTTAGTACCAGGTTCCAGGTACTTTTTTAGTACTCACTCAGCCAGGGTTCAAAGTGATCCAAGGCGATCTGAAAATGTGAAGCGGAAGATCAGTATACCACTGATTGTGTGGCCACTAGTGAAGTCACAAGAGCGACTCCTTCAGCAGAATCAAGCCTGCCATTTTTAAAATCCGACAGCAAGAAAATGGAGGCACGCAAAGCACAAGTTGAATGCCCAGACCGGCAGTTTGCAACTGTAGTTTTGTAACATGAGATCAATCTGAAACACACACACACAGCATACATATTATATACTAACGGGCGATCACTGCTGAAGCAGCCGTTACCTGCCCCTACAAGCCAAACAGGTTAGCACAGAGCCTGAGGCCTCTGATCAAAGTAACTTTGAATTACCATAAAAATGCAACCATTTGTCCTATCGGAAAAATTCAAATGTTTCTGAAAGCTGAGAAGCTGCGCTTCACAACCAACATAGAGTATTACTGTGGTGTTATTATGGTAATTGTTGCCGTAAGTCCATGAACGTCGGCACTTTTGAAGTGCACTGAGCTGATTATGACATGTTTGGGGGTATAGGATTATACTTAACAATGATAACCTTCATCCATTAAAATATTGGACGGGGCACTTATGCATGATGATGATAATAAACTGGCATTAGCTGTTAGCTTGCCTCTATTTCATCCATTGTTGTGTTTTGAGCCGCATACAAATTATGTCATGCGACTACTGCCGGTGCAGCTATATCAACTCCACCCACACTGTTGCGGTCCTCAATTGCAATGGAAACACAATTCAACCGTGGTGAGTTGTGCTGAGTCTAGTCAACACATGCTGAATAGTTACTTATGGAAACGTGGCTTAATTCAGGGTTAACTAAATTAGCAAGCAAGCGTGGCATTTAGTATTAGCAAGCTATTTAGCATTATTCCATACATACATCCTCTTCCACTTATCCTGTTCAGGGTTGCGTGGGGGTGGGGGGCTGTAGCCTATCCCAGTTATCAGAGGGCAAGAGGCAGGGTACATCCTGTACAGGTCGCTAGCCTGTCACAGGGCTAACAGACAGACAACCATTCACACCTATGGGCAATTTAGAGTGACCAATTAACCTAACCCCAGTAACTGCATGTCTTTGGACTGTGGGAAGAAACCCACGCATGCACAGGGAGAACATGCAAACTACAGCGAGAGACCCGGGCCAAGATGAAACCAAACCCAGGCCTTCTAAATGTTATTCCAGTTGTGATGCAGCAGTGCTAACCACCACACCACTGTCCTGCCCACTCATTAGCATTATTATAAGTAAAATTTGTTTACACAGCTTGTTTTACACACAGTATTTTTTACATACACAGTATCTTAAAATTAATATGTGTGTAAGTGGGAAAATATGTCCAATTTGTAAAAACAAGCAGGGTTTTTTAATCTCTGAAGTCTATTATTACTGCTGTTGATGTGATATTTATAGGCTTATTAGGAACTTTCGGAATAGTCAAATTATCCTCTTGCACCAACAGGTGATCCAATCAGTGCAACAGGGCAAATGGTTAAATGCTATTTTAATGGACCAGAATTAAATCCCTTTTAGGTAACAACATATTTGCATCGCTGTGTCATTTAAAATCATTATTTCATGCAAAATAATATCAAACAGCAGAACATGCTGCCAGTTTTAAGAACAAATAAATATTCTGTGACAGCAGTTTTCTAAGAAAACAGTCTGCTTTGATGACAGACTTTTTCTCCTTTCCTGCGGCGCATCATCTGCAGAACATTGCCTTTTTTATTTGTTTATGCCAACAAATTTCCAGGCAGAGAAAAGGAAACCCTGTTCCCTTTACTGAGATCAGCAGCTGACTTAAGAAGTTTCCACGTCAATAAATCTGTGAAAATGAGTCTATATTGGGTTTACAGCATTTGTCATGCATTACCTCATGTATAGGTTGTATCCTGCAGATAAGGTAATACTATGCACTTTATATTTTAAGCTAACGGCCCTTCAATAATAGAGAGAAACCTCCAACCATCAGACTAACCCCAAGTAAGCTTTCTGACAGTGTAGTGCCCTCTTGGGGTGATATGGCAGTATGAGGTCTTTAAGAATGACAGATGCTGTAAAACACAGTAAATAACAATCAAATTACAGTTAATCTTTTCACATGAGTTGTTCAGTTGCAAAGCCAACAAACCGAACATGAATAAAATGCTGTCTTTTGATTTTTTTTTCCTCTAAAGAAATAGTTTAAGATGAGTCTACTTTCTTCTGACAAGATTTAAAAGACAACCGTAACATACATTTTGGAATAAATGATGATGCTTTAATGAACTCTGATTTACATGTTAGATCTCTCTCTGGTGTTTTTAAGGGATTTAAAGCTTATATTCAGTGGACCACATGACGTTGTCAAACATGCTGCATCACGTGGAGAATTCATTCTGTCATGGACGCCATCTGAGAATGAAGATGGAGAAGATCACCCCATCTGTTTTGTAGTCCAGGCAGAGGAAAAGTCAGTATGGTGACATTTGCATGATTATAAGTGAATATCACATCATACAGGTGTGTTTCTGCATTTTTAAAACTGCTAAAGATGCTAAAAGTAAAAGGATGGTACTCAAGGATCAGACTGTTTAACCACTTTTACATATATCCATAACATTGTTATGGATATATTTTGTAATTTTTTCTGTTCTAATTAGTATGCATTGAAATGATTCTCTCAGCACAGCCAAGTATCACTCTGAGCTACGCTGTGTTATCATGAGCGTCGGCATTAGTGAGTAAACTGAAATAATTAGTTTTTCCTTCATTGCATTCTGTTAGGTTATTTTTTCATATGTATTTTTTTTTATTATTCAGGACCAATCACCACATCGCTGCCAACAGCTGATTTGGAGCATCAAGAACATGAATAAAGGCCTCATTAAGACAGTTTTATTTCTTCAGGTTATCTGGTGCTAATAATTACAAACAGTGGCACAAAGAAGTTTATCAATTGGACTTCTTGTGTAATCACTTCTTTGCAAGAGTGTGCTCTGAGGAACATGTGTCATGTGTGTGGAATATATGTGTTGCAATGAAATCTTCAAATGTTTGTGTTTAGATCTGGCAAAATTTTCACTTCCTCTGTTTGTTGTTTAACAGTAAATGTAACAGAACCTCTGAGCAACGTGCTCGATGAGTCTCGAGGTTCAGGTAAATATTAATATTTTCCATTGCTTGAAAGTGCGAAGCTATGGTTTTAATATTGTTTGCGTTTTTTTTTTTTAGCAATTCAGCCTTTGAGCTTATCCTTCTTTCACATACAGATGATGGCAGCATTGGTGCTGGTAAAGTTGTTGGTATTGTGTTCGGTGTTGGAGCTGTCGCTGGGATTGGTGGAATTGCCATATGGGCTTTGAATAGAAATACTCAGGTGCTCTGTGAGTAATAAAATCTGCAGCTTTTTCAAATTTTATACCCATTTTCTCATTTAACAGATATTTTAAAAAAATGTTTGAATTCAGTTGTTCAACAGTCTTTTCTCTCTCTCTCTCTCTCTCTTTTAAATGAATTTTTACAGAAAAAACACAACTTTGGGGGAAGATGGGTCAAGAAGCACCAAATCTATAGAATTGAGACAAAGAGCACAGGGGATGATATAATACACTGTTTTCTAGTTAATTTTATTCAGAAGGGGTCACCATAGCAGGTAGCTCTGCATTTTTAATTATGAGATTTTTTATGATTATTTTAATACACCAGATGCCCTTTCTGACCCAACCACATTTTTTTTCTTGTCATGCTAATGTCTAAACTACTAAGGAACCACTAGAATGCATTTTTTTTCTCTGTCCAATTTTGTGTCCAAGTCCAATTTCTACATATGTGTATGTTATGAAATGCAGATGCATATTTTACTTTTGAAGATACCTAGATCATATCTAAGTATCATGTCAATGCTCAGTTCACTGTTTTCAGTCTTTGGTTCCATCTGCTGGTGAAATGTACAACGCCGTAAATAAAAGCTAAAGGCAGATAACCCCATGTGTGTGTGATTGTGTTTTGTTAAGGCTTAAATGCAGACAGACTAATGTAATGAAAATATTTACATAGACAATATTTGAAAGTAGAAAAGGTTTGAGAACTGAAAAGCTCAAGAAAAGACTCAATATTTAAACATTTATAGCAAAAGTGTAATCAATTCCATTTTATTTATACAGTACTAGATCACAACAAAAGGTTTCCTCACAGTGCTGTATATTGTAAGGTAAAGACCCTAATACAGAGAAAACTCCAACAATCAGACTTTGCTCTATGAGCAAGCACTTGGCAACAGTGGGAAGGAAAAACTCCCTTTTAACAGGATAAATTCTCCGGCAGAATCAGGCTCACAGAGGGGCAGTCATCTGCCATGAACGGTTTAGGCTGAGGGGAGTGACAGGACAAAAGAGCCAAAAAGAGCCAGAGATTAACAATAACCAATAACTATATAGTGTAAATAGAACTGGTCCTAGCACAGAACCCTGTGGAACTCCATAATTAACCTTAGTGTGTGAAGAAGACTCCCCATTTATATGAACAAATTGGAGTCTATTAGATAAATAGGATTCAAACCACTGTGTCGCAGTACCTTTGATACCTGTGGCACACTCTAATCTCTTAAAAATGTTATGGTCAACAGTATCAGGGCAAAAAGAAGATCATTTGCAACCTCTACTAATGCTGTTTCTGTACTGTAATGAATTCTGAAACCTGATTGATAAACCACAGTTTGTCCTATAGGTTTAAATTTAATTGATTCTATACTATGATTAAAAAGCATGGTGGTTAGCACTGCTGCCTCACAGTTAGAATAACATCTAGAAGGTTTGGCTTTGATTCCACCTTGGCCCAGCCCTTTCCCTCTCTTAGTGTAGAGTTTGCATGTTCTCCCCAATGCCTGCGTGTGTTTTCTCCATCAGTCCAAAGACATTCACTTACTGGGGTTAGGTTAATGGGCTACTCCAATACCCCCCCCCCAGGTTGGTCTAGACAGGCAACTCCACCAGTGAATCTAGCTGCTACTAAGAAGGATCAACAGCATTGTTGTGTTTGGTTAAACTCTCACCACTGGGTGGAGTAGTGCTATTGTGAGTCAGGCAGGCTTTTTTTGGGGGGGCGTTGCTTTGTATGTGTGTGTGTGTTTAGTAACACACGCATACTCTAGATATTTATTTTAATTTGCTTTTTTTTGGGTCATTTTCAGTCTAAGTGACTCAAGCCGCCATTATAACCCCTTTTTGGGGGGTGCAGTGCAAATATGAAGGGAACTGTACTGCTGTCCTCTTGTTTGAGAAATAAAATGATAAAAAAATGCAATTATTTTAAATTCAATTACATTTGATTTATATAGCCCCAAATCGGGCAGCTTTATATTGTGAGGTCAAAGCCATAGAATAATACAGAAAAATCCAAAAATTAAAATTTATTTCATGTAATTTGCACAGATGGTTTACAGGTTATTGTGAATTTTTGGGTGCACATTATCAATATATGTATTAAATGTCAAAAAATGCCAGATAAATATATCTCTCTGCTCTCATGTCTCCTTATATGTAGTTGTTTTTTTTTAATAGTATGTCAATGTAATTAGCTTGAAGAAAGGTTAACCTTCTTTCACAGCTAAGCTCCACTGTACTTTGACCTGATAACACAACATGAGTGAGTCTAATCTCTTCCAGAAAGAGAGAGCACATGTCCACCACACAGAGTATGTTGGATTTAAGAGCCTCGTATGTTTATGTATGTTTACATTCACAGCACTTCCTGTTGAACTGTTATTGACAACATCCTTTTTGCTTCTGGCCTCCCTGACTGTTTTATGACAGTGACCTTTGACCGTGTTTTATGGGTCAGTACTGATTACAGCTGTCAGTGCACCAACCTTTACCACAACAGAGTGAATATCAGTGTGCATATTTTTAACTCACTCACAAATTTTACTGAGAATCAAAGTTTCTATTATTATGAAGCTGTTTTGAGTGACTGGTTGTATGCGAATGAACAATATCTGCCTGATTAAGGGCCTTTAGTGACACTGACTCTGTGGTATTATCAAACAATATTAATATTTGTAAAACATGGCCAGTAACGAGGTTAGCATGTACAAACACAGACCTGCCTAAATCTGTTATTTTAACCAGCTCTAAATTGGAGCAAGCTTGAGCATGATGGGTGTTATCCCATGGATGTGCCTGAGTATGCCTAACCACAATAGAGACACTGTAAGTATGATAAACAAAGACACACCTATGCCACCTAAGTTCCTCCTATCAGATCTCTTTTCCTGCAGTGTGAAGCCTGTTCTGTAAATGATGGCTTTGGCAGTCCAGCCCACATTTTAACAGATCTGTGAGCTAATTATTGCAAAGCATGTCTCCCAGATGATGGGGCTCTCTCAATGAGAAAAATGATGATGGCAGACAGAAAGTGTGGGCTGAACATGTGAGTCACTGCTGAAATTCTTGTGGTAGCTCCTCCCATGGCAGCTGACATCAGTGCCTCGAGGTTTTTGGAACAGTCCAAAGGGAACAAGCATATTCGCACACTCACACAGTCACAGTAGGGAAAACAGTGGATGGAGACTGCAGCACCACCAAACTTATTGCAACCGTGTGCAACGATCTTGCAGTCATGTTGCCTTTAAAATAGTTGCTTTAAAGTTGGCAGCCAGGCTTGCAATCGCTTACAGTCAGCTAGCGTCTATAAGAGAATTTGGGTGCCTCGCGACGCCAATAAAGCGATAATAAAACAGTAATAAAACAGCAATAAGGCAGGCTCAGTCTGCTGTGCAATTAAATGAGCTCAGGTTTGTTTATTACATTCAGTCTGTTTGTGATCAACTGTGGAAAATCAGTGAAAAGGGCAAATCACTTGCTGTCTTTTGCAACAGTGAGATTGAACCTGAATCTTGGGAGTCAGGTTGCCTCCCACCAGGTGACCTGTGCAATCACCTTCCAATTGGAAGTGTTAGATGCTCCACAGCCACAATGCAGTTTGTTACCAAATGTGAAAAAAAATCCAATACACAGGAGGGAAATGTGCAAGGCCTGAAAATCCACACTGAACACTCTGACCAGAAAGGAAATGCAATATCCTGCACAAAGATAAACGTAGGTGTAATGTGTAGCTGTTGTCTAACATAGCAGTGCACACTGAATCAGGGCTATTGTGGTAATAATTACACTTAGAAAAGGCTCTGACTTCTTGAAGTGCCAGAATATTTGGATTGTGACAGCAGTTGTTGCACGCCCTTCTGCTGCCTTCTCACGCTCACGAGCAGCAGAAGCCAAATATCACACTTCCCAAAAACAAGTATACTGTTGCGTGTAGAGCGAAAAAGAGGTGGGACTTTTAAGGGTGGGACTCTTCAATACAAAGTCAGTGTGATTACAGCGAAAAAGTAACTTTAACTAAACAGGATGATGACAAACATCAGGCTTGTACAGTGATTGACCGTGTTCAGCTCTAACTGAGCAGACAGCCACCCTTTGTCTCCTTTCAGTTTGCAACCATTGCTGTGCCACAGTTACGGCTGTAAAGGGAGGAGACAAAAGTAGGAGGAGTATTAGAAAAAACCTTCCTTTTATCCTTCATGCTCATCGTTTCATATCAGAGGAATACATAACTGTTCTAGTTTAGTATGACTGTCCTGCTTGTATAGACACTTCTGCTGATCACCACTATGACTGTCACCGTGCTGCTCCTTTTTCTGCTGCTGCTGCTCTGGGGTTCTCAAGCTAATCATTACTATGGGACAGTGATGACTTTCACCCCCAAAGAAAGGACGTTTAATGGAGCTCTCATGGTAGGTGTACCCACGAGAACAATACCGGGCCTCTTCATTTGCCCAAATATTGAGAATAACACCTAAATACTTGCAAATCTTTTTTCCCTTGCTGTTGCTGTTTGTGTATTTTTTTTATTATTCGTTTTTTTCTTGCCTTTTCTTTTTTCTGTTGTAGTCAACATTTTATCCCTTGTTGTAATCTTGACATCTGCAGTGTGTTTAGTTGTGTCATTGTGGCTAGATTGCTCAGCATTATGTTAATTAGCCCTGGCAGGGCATACAGCGACCACCCCTTTGTAACTGTGCCTCTGTGTGCCAGCACACTGAGTGACTTTAAAATCAATCAAGATGTGATTAAGGTGCAGACTTTCCGCTCTATTTTTATAGGGTCGAAAAACAATATAACATTAAATGTTTATGAACAGGCCAAATACGTGTGATAGGCTGTTGTACGTCTTCCTTACTCCAGCCTCACATATAAAAATAGGTCAACTATTCTCTCACCTTGCAGATCCAGTGGCCCGGTCTTAGTAAGTGAGCAGTATTGAATTAAGGAGAAATACTGGTGTGGTGTGCTCAGCTAATCCAAACATTACTGCAGTCTTTAATATTCACTGAGAACTTCAAAGGGACCTAAAAGCACTTAGTTTCACCTTTGACATTTCAGGATCTCTTTATAAAATCACAACAGGCCTTATTTTTACAACACTGCAGGTGGTCTTTCACTACAAGCTGAGCTTTCGCTCGTGCACGGATAAAGACACATGGAATTGTGTCAGCAGCGACTGTGGTACTGAAAGTGTGGAGCTGAACATCGTGGACGAGGAGGACAAAGAGTGGTGTCAGAGGGAAGGAATTATGACTCGCGAGGTTTCCAACAGTACAAGTTTTTTTCAGCTACGGTCAGTAACTCTCAGGTGAACGAGAACTTTGACTCTATGAGGTCTAAATCGTCATCGGTGATGACCCCAAACCTAACCCTGACCCTAACTCTAGTCCAGGGATCCTCAAACTCCAAGCCTCGAGGGCCGGTGTCCTGCAACTTTTAGATTTGTCTCTGCTTCAACACACCTGAGCCAAATATTGAAGTCATTAGCAGGACTCTGGAGAACTTGACTGCATACTGAGGAGGTAATTCAGCCATTTGATTCAGGTGTGTTGGATCAACACATCTAAAAGCTGCAGGACACCGGCCCTCGAGGCCTGAATTTGAGGATCCCTGGTCTAGGCAATCAGAATATGTAACACAGCTACTTTCAGCTACTCCCTTTTTCACAAAGGGTTGCTCCACCAGGTGGCATGTTTGATTTTGGCTGTTAATTATGACAGATGCCTTTTCAGACACAACCCCAAAGGCATTTGTGCCTTTTCCTAAGTCCTGGCAATCAGGGAACAGAGAAAATTCTAACATGCATCAAATTTACAGAGTCCTTACAGAGTTACCAGCAAAAGATGGCTTAGACCTCAGAGAGTTAACAAACAATAGAAAAGCTGCCATTTACCTGTTTGCATGTGTCTCCAAAAATGGGTGGAAGTCTGTCAGTGATGAGAAGAGACTCAAAATAATTGATACTAGATGATGGTGAACATGTTGAATGTATTAGTTCTGTTGCAGCTTGATCCATGTTGTGTGATCTGATGCAGTGTTTCAGGAACAGAAATGAAAAGGGTATAATTAAATATCAAAAGGGAGTTTTTCGTTCCCACTGTCACCAAGTTCTTGCTAATAGGGGGTCATTTTGATTACTGTTGTGGGTCTGTCATTATTGAAGTGTCTTTGCCTTACAATATAACGAGCCTTGAGGTGACTGTTTTGTTGTGATTTGGAGCTAAATAAATAAAACTGAACTGAATAGCGTAGAGTATTGTAGGGTGAGGACCCTACAGTAATTACAGAGAAAACCTAATGATCGAAATGTCTGCCTTTGAGAAAGCAGTTGGCAACAGTGGGAAAGAAAAAATCCCTTTTAACAGGAAGAACCCTCCAGCAGAACCAGGCTCAGTGACCGGTTGGGGGTGAGGGGAGAGAGACAGGACAAAAGACACACTGTAGAAGAGAGCCAGAGATTAGTAATAGTAACACATACACATAGATAGATTTCTTGCATGCATGTATGCTAATTAGCATACATGCTACACCATGTATGCTAATTAGCATACATGCTATACCATGTATGCTAATTAGTATGCATGCTAAATCACGTATATATGGCATGTACTGTAGAAAATAACCTAATTATCTCCTTTGAAACTTCAAAGGTTAGATGGTGGTGACTGGGTTAAAACCAAAAACAAGGTCATTAAATGGAAGGCAGGGACTAACGTTGACCTGAGGACTCGGCTCGACACATATCAGCCAAACAAATCACCTCAGACCACGATTCTGCCCATCCTGCGGTAAGCTTTTCTTATCATGTTATGGCCATCATTAAAGTATTTGCAACTACCCACTTGGTTCAAATTGATGTGAATACCTTGTAAGTATGTAATTTTATCTGGCTTAGTGTTATATACGTCATTGGGCAATAGGCAGGGTACACTGGACAGGTTGGCATTCTATCACAGTGCTAACACAAAGAGACAAACATTCATACCCATGTTCACCCCAGTGGCCATCTAACCTAACCTGTATGTCTTTGGACTGTAGCTGACACGTAAAAACTCCACTCAGAAATGGTGTAAATGAAACACATCTTGCTTTTTTTTTTTTATCATAAAAATCCTGACTGTAGCATCTGTTGAGGCTACTTAATTTAAGAGGCTCCCTTTGACCTTTCATACAATGTCCCATACATTTTAGCATTACAGCTTTTCTGCTACAATATTTTCAATCTGAGTGCTCCAAACATTTTAAAGCTCCATCCCTACCCCTAACCCTCAGGTCAGGTGGATGCTAACGGGGTTGATTTTGGAGTCTTTGTGTCATTTTTAGCTTGGAGGAAGCATGTTGCCATTTGCAGTTGTTAAAACCACAAGTCACAGTTTTTGGGTGAGTGTTGTATTTACTGTACTGCATGTGATTTCTCTGTGCCAGAGTTCCTTCAAACTGTCCGCGAGACTTCAGCCTGTTGG
Source organism: Pterophyllum scalare (assembly GCA_024447675.2). NCBI lineage: Eukaryota > Metazoa > Chordata > Actinopteri > Cichliformes > Cichlidae > Pterophyllum > Pterophyllum scalare. Next base: position 167,696 of record JAMQGT020005859.1, read on the forward strand.
CCTTTGACCCTGATGGCGACAAGGTCAAATGCAGATATGGAGACACAGACGCAGATGAGTGTAAACCTTGTGTCCCGCCAACTTTTCTGACCATCTCACAAGTGAGTTACAGTCATCGTCACATCTAATTATAAATGTCCTTTTTCCATCCATCAGTGTGTCTGTCCACAAATCACAGGAACCCTTACTCCTCACACTTAAACACTTGATGAGTCTTCACCCATTTCTGCTCAAGATCAATGTCACGGCCACATTTGTCATTCTACAGACACTTTCCCATTTTAAACAGCACAATCTCGGTGCATTGTACTTGCAATTTCCATAACTTCTCACTCCTGATGTAGTGAACAATATTCAGTTCAAGATGTTTAGCGGAGTGGCGAGACAAGGTAAGATTCTCAGAGCTGATGGATTTTGCAAACACAAAATGAAAACTGCATGAATTTGAAGTCACTTCAAAGTTTGAGTGAAAACAATCTGCATTTCTGCCGCAGCTAAAGCAGAAATGTAGATATCTTTTTTTCACTCAAACTTTGAAGTGCACATTCCCTTTTTACTATGTGATCTTACTGGTAATAATCATGGAGGGAGTGGTGGTACTGGTTGTGTCCCACATTAGGAAGGCCTTCTTATCATCATTATGCTATGACATGCTGATGTCATGTAAGTTTATGCTTTTCATGCTTTTTATTATATAAACTATGCGATGAGCTGGATTAACTTCTACGTCACTGACATTCGGATTTATAGTGTTTTTTCCCATGACCCTGATCAGTGACAGGTTATGGGAAATGGGGTCAAAACTCCTGTTGGAACATCCTGAGGGAACAGTTCATAGTTATGATACGACTGACTTTCTTTTCTCCCTTTTTCCTCCTCCTGCAGGCTTGCACATTGTCATTTAATTCTGTCAGTAGGCACGATGAAGGCTCATACGCAGTACAGCTGGAGATGGAGGACTTCCCCAAACAGACCATCATCATCGGACAATCTGATGAGCAGACAAGCATCACTCCCAGAGATCCTCTCAGCAAAATACCAATCAGATTTACTCTAATGGGTAATTTTCTTGTTTTAATTTAACCATTTAATATTTCAGCATCCTATTTGTTGAAAGAAAACTCAGCAGAGGGATGTTATACTTATAACACAGCAAGACATGATGAATTCACTCAGATGTACTGCTTCTTTTTTTTTGCTGCACCCTTTCATCACAGCAGGTCATCTGCCTCCATCTTATCCTGTCTCTAGCACTCCCCTCTGTCACTCCAGCCCCTCTGCATGTCCTCCTTCACTACATGCACGCATCTTCTCTGGCAGCTCCATACATCCACAATCCCTCCTCTGCACATTTCCAGACCATCTCTCTCTATCTAAGTTTTGACAGGAGTGATAATGCTGCTCACTGAGATCTCATATAACCAAGCACATATTTTGTTGGTTAACATTATCACTGGCAAAGTCATATCTCAGTTAAATTGCTTGCCACATTGCTTTACTAGCTAGCTGCTTTTCTGCATTGTTCCAGTGGACCCCCCTGTGCCGTCCTGCTCAGAAGGAGCCTACCTGCCCAAGTTTCTGCCTCCAACCCCTGCCAACGGGGCTCGCCTGTATACTAATGATACTGTGAACATTACTTTATTCAACAGTCACTGAAACAGAACCACTGAGCAACGAGACTATAGTGCTGGAGGAGGCCAAAGCATCGGGTAAATAAGAATATGTTTGATTGGTTGAAAACGTGCAGCCAAGGTGTAGATGTTACTGATTTATTCCTTCAGCGTATTCTCCTCCTGCCCTACATGCACACAGGTGAGGACAGCAGTCGCGTTGGCAAAATAGCTGGTGGTGTGTGTGGCGCTGCGGGTGTTGCAACGATTGGTGGCATTGCAGTCTGGGTTTGGAAGGGAAGTCCTTACATGCTCTGTGAGTCACAAAGTGCTCCTGTTTTTCCCGTAGTTTTACTGCTGGTTTTGCGTTACTGGAATTAAAATTTTTCTTCATTTTTACAGACAAAGTAGTGTAATGGATGAAGACAGGGATCGAGGAAAAGCAGACCCGGCTGTAACATCTAGACAAATTGGGGAAATGATAGCACAGAGGCTAATACAGTTCATTTGTTTTCTATGTAAATAAGTCAAATGTGTATGCTATATAATGAAGCTGCATATCTTCTGTTGAGCAAGCCTCAGTGCACACATTTAGGAGTTTGGCTCCCTCTGGTGGCAGAATGACAGCAATGTACAAGTTTGTAAATAAAAGCCGCATATACAACCACCTCCACATGTGCCTGATTGTGTCCCATCATATAACGGCTTACAGACTTAAATGCAAGCATATTAATGAGAAAAGGTTAAGATTTGAAGGCTGAAACGCTCAGCAAAGAAAACAAGAGACAGTCATGGAGTGGAGTGCTGTGTGAATACTGAATAAAACTTTATTGTCTCACATGGGAAATTTGTCTTGTATACACAGAGTTACACAGCTGCAATTCACATAATAAAAACAACAAAGAGAGAAGATATAAGTTAATAATACTAAAAGTTCATCTTTTTGTTTTCTTCTTTTACAACAGGTGGTCACATAAACGTATTGAGATATATACATGAACATGCTGACATGTGTAGATGAGGATTTCTTGCATTAAGATGAAACAGCAGGTGGCGCTAATTCTCTTCTTCTTGTATTTCTCGTTCTTTGACGTCTGTGGATCAGCAGTGGTGCCGGAGTGGGCCCAATGTTTGACCTTAGCCTTTTCTTCGTGACGGAAATGGAGGTTTTTCCTGATTTGTTGTGAGCGTTGGGCAGTGTAAGAAGCAGAGTTAGGAACATTATTCTATAAAGTATCAAATTAGCGTTCATAGCACAAACAAATGTGTGGACAAACGTTTCCACAGGAAGTGGTTTGAGTCAACAGATTGTGATCGTGTGATTGTTTACATTCGTATTTAGTTCAATGCACACCTCAAAAAAAAAAAGAAAGAAAGAAAGAAAGAAGAATCTGTTTTCATTTTTTCCGTCTCTATCTCATGGATTATCACGTTCCTCTCTGTGATCACTGGACGCCCACCTCCCTCTGTGTGTGCAAAATGTTGACAAAATATTTAAATAAATTGTGACACTGCATCATAGTGACATCAGTGTGTCAGAACCCTCCGTGGATCCACAGAACACAACCGAGTGCAGCTCTACTCAGAGACCAAAAAACAGGAGTTTGCAGCCACACACTAAAATACAAAACACGGGTCATTTATTTCACTGTAATCAGACGTGTTTCCAGAGTGATTTTTGAGTATCATTTTATAACGCCGTCATTTTAAACTGGACGTTTTCAGTATAACCCCTGAACTGCTTGGATTGTGGGTTTTTAAAGAGGCGCAGTGTCCTCTCTTCTCAGAAATCACACCGACCTAGATCAAATACTGAAATTTTAACCACAGCCGACCCACATGGGCAGAATCACCCGAGTCAGTGAAAATCACTGACTTTTCCTGTTTGAAATTAAAAAGGGCTTTTTCAGTTTTGAGTCAAGATTTGAGCCGATGGTGTACAGAGATAAACAAAAACAAGAGACAGATGGACAAAAACTGATGAAAGCAAAACCACAAACACCTCACCAAGCTCACGCTGCGGCCCCTCCACATCCTTTTCACACAAAACAATTATATATTTCATATCCGCTGCAACCTACAGTGTGACAAATGCCAAGGAGATGCTCTTCTCTTATGAAAACAGAGAAAGATAGTTGCTAGACACAAGGGTCAGAGGTCAGAGCCTCATGTGATGCTTGCTTTCTAATTCGCAAAAAGGAGAACGGCCCGGATTGCAGCTCTTCACATTTCTCTGCTCTGTACTCCCACTCTCACCTCTCACACTGCGACAGGAAGGAAACGCAGAACGTGAACAGCTCTCAGTCTGTGAAGGCGCGCTCACATGTTCTTTATTCACCGCTAATTTCTCTGCGATCTCACAGAAATTCACTGGTCATGTGCAGTCAGTAACTGGTGGTAAAAAAACCTTTTTGGCCAGACACACAAATACATTTATGAGAATGAAACTTCCAGTCCAGATATGCAGAAGTTATTCAGGAATATATTTATTCCCACTGTAAAATGAAGAATTCAATTAAAAGAATAAAAAAAAAAAGTGTTAAATCCATACAAAGATGTAATCATAAAGTAATACTGTAAAGTCAAAATGTCAGTAACGTAACAGCTTGTAGTTTCTGGAACTATGTTTGATGGGCATGTGGCCAAAAATGCAATCTGACCCCGACCCTGACAGAATCACTAAGCGCTTCACTGATAAACTGGTGGATGTAAAGAAAGATGGAGCAGCAGACGCACACAGTGGCATCGGGACAGGAAATACCCTTTAAGATAAGAGCCAAGTGCCAAAGCCTCGGGTCTGCAGTTGGTATATGGATGGCACAATGAACATTAACCTGCGAACACTGGGCAGATACTCAGATAGGGACTGGTGTTTTTCTGATAAGGAAAGTAAACGTGCTGATAGGCACGCACAAATGGGTTGAGCTGTCCCATTGAAATACATGAGATAACAGAATGCAACAATACAACACAATGAAATTTAGCCCAGAAGACTTTGTTGTCAGCAGCGGCAGTGTTTCAAACAGGCCAATTCAGCAGGCCGCACCTCTTTTTTTTTCTTTTCTTTTTTTGTGGAGGAAGAGGGGGGTGTTTGAATGAAACTACATTCCCTTTTGGCCTTTGGCAGACGAACGCTGACAGATTTCCTCTGAAGCCTCGGGGGCAGCCTGCGGTACACTTTGATCCTTCGTTTGGTTAAACAATCATTTCCATGATGACACGGTCCGTGCCGCTTCGCTTCGCAGCAATCTGAGCTGCTGTGAAGGAACAAAAACAAGAAAACAATGACAACATGAGCTTTTACATCTTTCGGTCTAAATAATCATCAGCAAACATCAGTTTGAAGTTAGAATCAGAGTAAGATTGCCTGGTTTCTTCTAGAGAGCAACTGGTTTATCAAAAAGCACCTGCAAGACCACACTGCAATGTTGGGATTTACCCGCAAACACAACAACGTCAGCAGTCGCGATCACAGATCACCACTCGCTACGCCTGAAGAACAGACCATTTTCTGCCAATAATATCTTTATCATGTGTCACGTTTATACTGCCTATGGTCATCCAGTCTATCAATCCATGTGAAAACACACCTTCTTTGCTTGAATTCACTCCTGTTGTTTAGAGGCTTAGCTAACCATGTTGCATATAATATCTAAACAGTGATAAGAATTACAGCCTTGCCAAAAAGAGGGAGTCAGCATGATGACATGTATCCATATGTATAACAAGAGCAGCAGTGGCAAAGAGAAAAAAGTAACAATGACTAATAATGAGGTGGAACTGAAAGTAACCTACAAGTACAGGTGCGTTATCCATGACAGTGGGAAAGCACATACACACAAAAAGATGACATTACTGACCAGCATCTTTGGTTATTTGTTGTAAAGGTTAAAACCCAACTGTGAAATAATAACTTCCCTTTATGAGTCCCAAAAGGCCCCATTAATATGGCAGAAGGGGTAAAGAACGCGTGGACATCCTCTCAAATGGAGTATTAGTCAAATTTAAATTCAGCGGCCAAATTGTTCGGACAGTGCAGTGAATTATGAACACTGACATTAACCGATGATTCGTCGACGCGTTCTTGGAGTCAGTTTGGTAGGCCGGCCACTCCTGGGAAGGTTCACCGCTCTTCCAAACGTTCTCCATTCATGGACGACGGCTCCCACTGTGGTTCCCTGGAGTCCCAAAGCCTTAGACATTGCTTTGTAACCCTTTCCACACTGATGGATATCAATGACTTTGTTTATGAGCTGTTTCTTTAGATCGCAGCATGATGTATTTTGAGATCTTTTAGCCTGCTTTACTTTGTCAGACAGCTTCTATTTAAGTGATGTCTTGATTCGACAGGTCCGGCAGGGATCAGGCCTGGGTGCAGCTGGTAAAATTAAACTTATATTATTTTTTTTATGTGGTTATTCATATTTAATTGATGATTTAAGAAGAGGGGGCAATTACTTTTTCACAGAGGGTCAGGAAGGTTTGGAAAAAAGTATTGATCTGGAACGTGTATGCAAAATAATAATAAAAGGGGGCAAATACTTTTTCAAAGCAATGTTAAAAAAAATACAATAAAATCATGTAATATGGGTGACACGGCTATTTTTATGAAACTTTCTTTCTTCAAGTAACAGTTTTGATGAATAAACCCCCCCCCCACACACACACACACAGTTCAAAGGTTAACTCTACCTCTCCTCCTGTCTCTGTATATGAGTGCCAGCAGAAACGTGGAAAACAGGTAAGGCACTCCCACCACCACATGACATATTAGTCTTAAGACGGGAAAGGAGCAGGGAGCCGCAGGTTCAGCTGCAGAGGTGCACGGAGTGGAAGAAAGAGGAGAATCTGTAAAGAGATGAATATGGAAATCATATGTGTCAGTGCCTTGGAATAAAAACTCTCTTTTAATTGTGACTTTGGGCTCTGGGTCTTTCCCTGCTTATCTCTGGATCCGGACGGGGGTGGTTGCAGCTTTTTGCCCTCATTATTGAGTATGTTCCATGACAGAGGAACACACACATAACTACAAACTACAGCAAGAATGTGTGTGTGTGTGTATGTGCATGTATTCATAGGTGTGCATGTATGTGCATCTATCTATCCTCTCTTATTATTATTTATCTATTTTTTTTCTCTGTCTCTCGCCCCTTTTTTTGGCTTCTTTCTTTCTTTTTTTCTTCCTACCTGTCAGATCAGGCAAGCGTAAATAAAATAAAATATAAACATTAACAAGAACAGCCTATAGAAGCTGATAAAACAAATATGTTTGGCAGCACAACGCATCCGGACCATCATTCTGATTGTAAAAACTGCCAGACATGAAAAAAATAATAAGAATTGTGACTTTTTTCCACTTCATCCTTTGCAGCTGATGGAAAACACATAAATGTAAAGACTTATTAAAGCTAACCATAGAAAGAAACACATTTTCTACCCTAAGACCATGTGTGAAATTTTGAGTTTTTTCATAAACCAGATATAACTAGAAATGTTCGTAGTTAGGGCTCAAATGTTTCATATTTCATGATATTTTCCTCAGCCATAAATGCAGCTACAAAGTGTCTGTCTCACCTTCTACAGCCAACCAGCTGCCCAGTGATACTTCACCTCCTGAGATGCTGCATTTGTAGAGTCCTTGATCGGAGTTAGAAACACTTGTAATGGTCATTTCCCCCGTGGAGTTGCTTCTGCATGCATTGTCCATCTTTATAGAAATCAAAAAACTGGTTGGAGGACTTTGTCTCGGGCTTACAGTACAGAGTCACTGTGGATCCCGCAGACACAGGGAGGGTAGGACTCTCCAGAATCACAGGACGGTCTTTACAAAAAAAGGCAGAAATTCAAGATGTCTCATTTTGCAAAAGGCTTTCTTTACTTTATATCTAAAAGATTAACTTTTGCACAGCAGAACTCATCGTGTTTGCCATACCAGTGATGGTAATGTTGAGCCGCGTTGCCCTGCTCTCCACTGATGGACTCACACCAGTACAGCCCGCTGTCTGTTGGGTAGGTCTGCCCAGATGATGCAGTTTGAGCCTGAGGAGACAAAGCCCCAGCCGGAGGAGCAGGGTCTGGTCCCACCCTCCGACGCTTTCCTCTTCACCTTCCAGCCGGTGGAGTTCAACTCCTCGCCGCAGCTCAGAGAGATGTTGTCGTACCTGAAGAACTGAGACCTGTCAGGGCTGACCCGCAGACAGGCTGCACGGCAGGAAGGGAGGGAGAAAAACAAATGATAACAATAAAAAGGTAATGCAAAAAATAAATAAATGGAACAAAATGCAGAATAAAAGCAGGGTTTGAGTAACAATGTGAACAACAATGAAGTATTTCAAGAAAAAAAGAAAACAAGCAAATCAGCTCACAGGGGAACAGTTAACCAACAAAGCACTAAATCAGTGATTTTTTTCATTTACAAAGACATTAAAATTTGTGTCTCAGCAGCTTAGAGAGACTTTTTTTTCAGAAAATAAAGAAATGTTAGATTTTGTACTCACTCAGCATCAGGCAGAACGGTGTTAGCTGCATCCTGTAGCACCGCCAACTAACAGAAAAACACACTGATCTCACACTTCCTGAGAACTTAGGTAGGCGTGTCTTGTTTTGCATGATGGTCCCTGGTGGGGGAAACACATTCAGATGTGTTAGCTCAGTCTAAAACTACTAAAGCACAATATTTGATTAGATAAGGGGCCAGCTTCCTAAAGGCAAGCTATGAAACAAGATATTTCTTATGCAACTAATGCAAGCATGTATTCACATTATTATCATGCTTCGGAAACATAAATACAGACTCACACACTGGGACACTCAGCTGATGTGGGTTCTGTTTATCACACACTTCCACTGCTCGTGTACGGGTTGCCGGCCAGCTTGGCTCACTCCTGCCTCTGCTGCCGTCTCCAGCGTCCCTCTGCTCCTCACAGCACGCTGCTGCACATACATGCTGCAGAGATGACATAATTAAAACACGTTAGCCGGCTGTACCACCCAGTCTCCCCTGACGCCACCCCAAGAACCCTCTGCGCCACCTCTCCTCTGCAGCTGAGCCACAAACCACACCCCGCCACCACGATAACAAATATAGGCACCATACATACTAAAAATCTGATTTTTATTGACTGATTTGGATGTTATGAGCCAATGAGTGGCACTTACCAGTTATCAGTCTTATACATATCAGCTGTCACCACGCATTACGATCAGTCAGACAGCCACAGACTGTAAAGACACCTTTGAATCGTGTGCCTGGGAAATCTGTAGCTCTTTATATTCTAAAAGATTCTATTTTAACCCAACCAATGATCTTTAACTAGCTGTAACCAAATACTTCTGGTAGATGAATCTTGGAGAGCAGTTTGTGAAAACAAATGACAATTTGTAATATAATGAAGTCTGAAAGACGAGTCTCAAATTTGTGTTTCACAACTGAAAGTGGATTATTCCCCTCAGCCCCAATTGGTCATAACACATGACTGCCCCTCCCTGAGCCTGGTTCTACCGGACGTTTCTTCCTGTTAAAACGGATTTTTTCCTTCCCACTGTCACCAAATGCTTGCCATAGGGGGGTCGTTTTGACTGTTGGGTTTCCTCTGTAATTATTGTGGGGTCTTGAGGTGACTGTTTCTTGTGATGTGGCACTATATAAAAAAAAATTTTAAAGAATGAATCCAGCAAAACGTGTTATTAAAAGGTTTTTAAACTATTCAGTTCAACAGTATCTGTGTCTTAGTGTTATTTAGCCATCCAGATCTGTTTGATTTTACCTCTGAACATCCACCAGGTTGCCAGTGATATATTCAGGACAACAGCATACCCAAATGGAAAGAACCGTAAGACCAAATTGCTCTGAAAGTTGACATCTTCTAGTTTCTGAAACCAAATTTGTTAAACGTGTGTACTGTGCTGTGGTTTGATGACTTCCTGGTCAGTGGCATTTTTCTTCTGCTGTGTAGATGCAAAAAAAATGCTGTTAGTAATGCTGACATTAATTAAATAATTTTTGAACATCAGAGTTTTAAGGACACATAACTCAAACTTTCACTGGAAAAAAGGCATTTGTTTTACCAACAGCAGGGAGGGAATCTAAAGTTGATCAATGTGCTTACAGTCATGTGATAAAAGAGTTTTTACAGTACTCTAACTACGTACATCTTTATTGCTTCCATTAAGTGGGTAACAGCCAGGTGCTGATAGTGTGAGCACATCTACAAAGCAGAGGTTTGCTGATCTGAAGCATTCTGATGCGTGTTAGCACAACGCCACAATTCATCCCAGCTAATTCATTCAGACAATGCTCAGAGAAACTGCAAAAAAAAAAAAAAAAAAAGCCCAGGAGCTACATCTGAGATTCACCAGGCTCCATGGTGGTGGCAGGGTTATTATTTGGGCTTGTTTTGGAGCCACAGGAGCTGTGCATCTTGCAGTCGCTGAGTGGACCATGAAGTCCTCTGTTTACTAAAGAGTCAAATGTGAGGCCATTACATCTCCATGAAACTAGGTCATGGAAAGCGACTAGCAAAGCAACACATTAGAGCAGACTGGCCTCAAAAGAAATGCATCAAGGTGTTGCAAAGGCCCAGCCAACATCCTGACCTCAACCTGGTTAAATCAGTGGTGGAACCTAAAGAGAGCAGTGCCCACAAACCTCAATGAACTGAGGCATCTCTGTAAAGAAGCATAGGCCAGAATTACTCAACAACAATGTCTGGGACTGACAAAATCATACAGATAACGTGGACTCACTTTTAGCACCAAGCTGCTGCTGCTGAAGATGATTCTAAAGGCTACTGTAATAGGGGCTGTGCTGAGTTTTTCACAGGACTGCAGAGTGTTGTCAAATACGTTCTTTCTCATGACTGTAAAAGTGGCAAAAGTTATGAGAATCTTACAGCTCTACAGAGATGCCACTTTGATAGAATTTAATAACTTTATTCTTCAACAGTGCAAAGAAATATTTATATAAACAGCAGTCAAAGCCTGATTCACAGTAACAGTCTGGTGAAGACGTTACCATAGAGTTGTACTTTTATAACCTTTTGGTTGGTAGGTGATACGAAACAGTGGGTAAGTAAACGGACTGGTGCTGACATAGCACCTTTCTACAAGTCTCATTCACAAACAGTCATACGGTGCCTGTGCTTTAGCACTTCTTACACTCACTCTGATGAATGCATCGGGGTCAGCATTATGGAAACCCTTCATAAGTCTTCCATCCATCCATCATCTTCTGCTCATCCTGATCAGGGTCGGGGGAGAGGGGGCTGGAGCCTAGCCCAGCTAGCAGAGGGCAAGTTGCAGAGTACACCCTGTACAGGTTGCCAGCCTGTCGCAGGGCCAACACAAAGAGACAGACAACCATCCACACTCACATTCACACCTGTGGGCAATTTAGAACCCCAACCCCAGTACCTGTATGTCTTTGGACTGTGGGAGGAAACCCACGCAGAGACGAGGAGAACATGCAAACTCCACGTATCAAGAGGCCCGGCCAAGGTGGAATCAAACCCACACCTTCTACGTGAATTCTAGCTGTGAGGCAGCAGTGCTAACCACCACGCCTCAGAAATCTGCCATTATGCAATTTCTTTTCTCTTGAAGCAGATTTTGATACTAGAAGCAAGGCTTTTTCTATTGTCTGTTTAAATTTGAAACAAGCTGTATTTAAGTATAAGGCTGTAAGTAATTACTCACATAATACACTGGTCAACAATGATTTTGCTGCCTGGAGAAAAATACCTGATGTAAGGCATTTCAGGTATGCTGATTCCAATAACAATAATCAGAATCATGACTGATTTTGGTATCTGTGTCTCTTTTTCAACAGCTGTATGTCCATGGTGTACTTTTCTAATGAAATCCTCGACGTCGAAGTTCGGCGATTGGCATTTAGTGGCATAGTAACGTAACTCAAGATCCTGATGTGCCAGAGACATTCTGTTTGCATATTTGGAACCAGCATACCCAAATTAGTAAAAAATCAGTTGTTTTTCCTCAGGTAGCAGACAAAAGTTTTTTTTTTGGTGACCTGTGCTGTCATGGCAGCACTTTGAGGTCTCCGTCACACTTCGAGTGGCTGGTTCTTCTTTGAAAGCTGCTTTTCTGCCATCTTCTGGCACCGGCAGGTCACTACAAAACCTTAAGCTTTAACAGGCACTCTGCTGCTCAGTAGTTGGTGTATATCTAAGCATGCCCTCACTTTTCAGTTCTGCTATCTTTTTTAACTGAACACAGTTACGTATCAGTACAGTTAATCTCAGCGCGACTAAAGCGAGCCCTCCAACAGCAGCGGCGGTGGTTTTAACATCGGAGATCATGCATACAACTGGAAAGTCAACAAATCTATTGTTGACATATGATCGTATCATTTCATAAACATGGTCTGCAACATACAACAGGATTTTCAATGTCTGTTAACTACTGTAAACTAGTCTGTCCCCTTTCTAAATCCGAGGATAAAAAGTGAGATGTGATACATAATCACAGAAAAGGCTCCTCGGTATACGATCAAGTCCATATGTTAATATGTTACAAGATTTCTCCTGAGCTTAATATACAGGCTTTTGAGACACACAGTTTAATCTTCTTGTAACACCATAAAATAATTTCATTAATGAATAGATTCATTTGTATATTATTTTACACAAGGCCAGAGGTGTATACTGTAATTTGGGGATTGTGTCATACTAAAAAAAATATATAACTAGCCAAAGTTCCTCCAACAGGTACAAGTGTGACGTTAACGTATGTTGAACTCTGCAGGTGACGCTGTGAGGACAAATGCAGCACAGACAGCTTGGTTAGTTTCAGTAACATTTAATACAAACAAAGGTTTTGTTTTCAGATTATTTTTAACCAATATGATTAAGGGTTAGATTCCACCTTGGCCCGGACCTCTCGCTGCATGAAGTTTGTATGTTCTCCCCGTCTCTGCGTGGGTTTCCTCCCACAGTCCAAAGACATGCAGGTACTGAAGTTAGGTTAATTGGTCACTCTAAATTGCCCACAGGTGTGAATGTGAGTGGTTGTCTGTCTCTGTGTGTTAGCCCTGCGACAAAACGGTGACCCGTACAGGGTGTACCCTGCCTCTCGCCCTATGACGGCTGGGATAGGCTTCAGGCCCCCAAGACCCTGAACAGGATAAGTGGAAGAGAATGGATGGATGATACAAAGAAAACTGCATGTTTTTAACTCACTTTTGCCCTCATTGTGTCGAGCCTTGTGAAACCTGACTTAACACTGTAAAACTTACAGACAGGAACACCTGCCTGCTCTCTCTACACCTTTTTTCCATTGTGAGGTGAAGCTACAAAAATGGGAAATGAATGACTCATAAAGTTTACATTTCCTCATCTCTGAAGGTTTTCATGAACCAAAAGAATTTGGCTGTAACACGTAGATGTATCAGTTCACATATGCGCTTGTATGACAGCAGAGAGTTGGACAGAGATTTGGGTTCACGGACAGGTAAAGAAATCATGAACATCAGTGTCGGTTACCCTAAGGTCATAGGTTCACATTGCACTGATAATGTCATAACTCAACATCAAGTCTGGTGTATAATGTGCATTTCTCCATGATGTAAAGCAGCTTCTGAGGTGTCTGAGAAATGTTTGGAGGTATGTGGAAAACTGAGGACTAATGACATTATTTTTGGCTATACTTCCTGAATAACCAGCTTCATTGCTATTTATGTGCACAGCTCTCCAACAAGCTATTTTGTCTGTGCTAATATTTTTCTCTTAACGAATCAATTCATTTCTCCAGGCTCCCTGATTTACTCAACACTGCTGAGAGTTCTGCAGCCGTCTTTGTACTAATATTTTAAGTGGGTGAACACAGTACAGTTAGCCAAAGTCATCAAGGAAAACTACAGTATGTTTTCCTCTTTCATCATTCAGACCTGACTGGGCTTAAACCATCAAACTGATCTCCCGGTGTCACGTCAATTTAGGCTCAGAAGGATCATGAAATAAATAATTCACAGAAATACATGAAATGATCACAAATTGGTGACATCACGTTGAAGACCTTCTTTTAACAGGGAAAGACCTTCAGCAGGAAAGTGTTAGGTAGGAGCAGCTATGTGCTGCGACTGGTTGGGGAGATGAGGGGAAAAAAATAAAAACAAAAACCAGGACGAGTCTATGGGACCGGGTAGACAAAGGTTAATGACATCCATCCATCCATGACATAGGTGATGCAGTAGTGGCAAATTGATTACATTGCCAAAGTAAAAGTGATCCGGAGGACTGAATTTCCAGCTTGGCATGCAGACTGATTCTGCAACCATCTGTGAAAGAATGGCTCGCTCTCAGGAGCTCAGTGAATTCCTGTGCAACAAGTCCAATCATGAAGTTTCCTCTGTTAGCGGTGTTACAACAAAGAGGAAGCGATTGGGAACGACAGCAACTCAGCCATGAAGTGGTTGCCCATTTAAAATCAGAGTAGCATCAGTAGATGCTGAGGAGCACAGTGTACAGTTGATCACTACAGACCTCCAAACTTCATGCGGCCTTCATGTTTGGCTCTGTTTTTACCTTTAAACAGTTTCAGGTTGTCTCCTTCTGCCATTTCCGAATGACTCACAGCCGAGTGGCTCCTCTGACTTCCTCAGGTTCAACCGCTTGCATTCTTTTGCCTTTACACAATCGACTTTTTTTTCCTGCCCTGACAGTGACAGCAGATAGCTGTCATGATTCATCCTCCCACCTGGCTATCTGTAGGCGGATCTGCAGATACCAACTGTAAAACTCGGAAGATAGCCTTAGTGACTTTCTTTAAGCAATATATGGTAGTGTCACTCACAACTGATCCATGACCAGAAAAGGAAAAGAGAGAGGTTTGATCAGGAATGAGAGAGGAATCCCGAACAACTGGGATTTCCAGATTTTCCGTTATAAGCTGTTCCATTTAGGTGTCACCAACAGGTGAAAGTAAAAAGGCATGAACGTGATCCTAAATCTGCCGCAGTGACCTGATAGTGCTGCAGCACAGCACAGACATTTGAATCACCATAAACTGATATCGTATGACTGTTTGAATCTGTGGGCAAAGGCCGACTCTTTTGGCACTGCGTTCTCTCTGGTTTCCTTTGAGTTGGAGGTCTGTTGACCAATCACGGGTGCACTGGAGGCCCAGAAAACTTGACTGTTACTCCAGAATCCAAGTCAGCACACCAACATGGGCTCTCAGACAACAGTAGTAGGAATAATAGTAACAGTGCTAAAATATTAAAATAAATAATAATTCATATATAACGTTATTGCAAGCTATCAGAGTTGTATGGAAACTAACTTGGACTAACTAAAGAGACATAACTAACACTTGAAAATGGGACAAGACAAGTGGCAGCATGACATATACAGAAGAAGACAAGTTTCACTTGTACTGCTGACACAACAACCTTTCTGTGTATTTGTTACTATGAGATACAAATGTAAATAAAGGCCTTAATTTGATCCTTTGTGACTGTAAGCTCTGCAAAAACTAACCTCCCACTTTAACACGTGACACATAACGTGTCAAGCGTGCCTGATTTACTTCTCCCTCTTATGACTGTTCCAGCCTTTAATCGCTATGACACCAACAACACTATCACTACAACAACACTATCAGTACAACAACACTATTAGGTACTGTCATTTTTTAAGTCTTAAATAAGTGTAAAATCAAAAAAAAAATGTGAATAGTGTTGTCATGATAAGCATGTAATGATGACAGACGGAGCAGGTATACTCTATGTGGCAACAACTTTCAGATTTTTTTAACCCTCGTGTTGCCCTGGGGTCTTTTTTTATTCATCAAATGGTCTGAAAATGATTGGGGTTGTTTGATACTGTGCTCTTCACGATTAATGAGGTTTACAGAATTAGAAATTTGAAGTGTCTGAAATCTTGATTCTCACTTTTTGGGTTGAGGTCCCCGCCTACTACTCCATTCCCATTCTGCAGGCTTGTTTCTCAGCTCCTCTCTTGTAGGGGCTTTCTTGCGATTTTATGCACCAGTCTGAAAATGAAGGGGGGCTGTGGGACACCCTTGACTCTGTGGCATCCTTTAAAAACCAGCTTAGAACTCATCTGTTCGGGCATTTCGACAGTGTTTGTGTCTTGTGCCGTTTTGTTTTGGTTCGTGTATTTCCATTTTGACTTGGAGCCTATCCCATAGGCCGAGAGATGCGTTCGCTGGACTTCACTCCGATTCTACCATCGATGTGTGGGCGGTGCGTTCAAGAATGCTGCGCTTTTATTGCTTCCTACAAGTCGCACATAAACTCATTCAGGCGAGAACAGATCTATTGCATCATCCTTGCAGGTCTCTGGGGCCACGTCTTTAGATAAACATAGTTTTAGTCAGGTGTGAGGAAGCCTTCATTTAGAACAACATTTTTATACAAGATCTGTCTACGTCTAAGAAATCTGCAAAATATATTTTTAATCAGCTGTCATACCAGGAGAGGTTTCATGGTGGATGTTAGCGCTTAATAGTAAGTGAAGATGGTATCAAAGTGCCAGAATTTGCCTTTTTAACAATCCTCATCATCCTGTAATGATAGTGTATTATCCATGTCCATGTGCTGTAATACAGGATGGAATGTCAGATATGTTTGTATGCTGTCTCCTGTGCGCAGCACATGGGTTTGCCATTAATAATGATAATTTTTATATAATGCATACAAAAGTCCACAATAGTTAAAAATGTAAGAACATTAAAAACAGGCACAAAAGAAATACATGAAAAAATTTTAAAAAATGCAGCCTATCAAACTTTGATGACTTTTTTTTTTTTAAACCTAACAAAAAAATAAATAAATGAGACAGTAAGGAAGGCGCCGGCTGACCCCCGGATTTCTTACAGAGACCCCAGGATAACCAGCAGAGCTCCCTTCACTGAACTAAGTAAGCGCCCTGCCCGGGAACTTTTTCTTAAAACCTGACAGAAACACGGTTACACAACGTTTTTATGGAGCACTAAAGCAAAGCACAATTTCAAAAAGTGTAGTGACTGTAAAAGTGTCCATTTCATCTGCAGAGTTTATACAAACATGTAAGTGGAAGTGTTTTGATCAAAGAACAAAAATACACAATAAATTAATACACAATACTAGAAACACAATAACTTATTGAAAAGTAAAAAGATTTTAAAGTGCAAGAAGCGAGTGAGCTAATTTGATTTAGCTTTACAGCAAAATTCTTTGTATTGCGTACAGTGACAACAAAGGTTTAAACTGAACTGAAGTGAAATGGCTTCTTGGACAAGACATTCCCGTACCTACGCTAATTTTAATAAACTCCCAAACAAACGAAAACACAAACTAACCCTAACCCTTATTATGAAGCTCAATGCAAAGAGCCGCTTTTTGACAGGCAGTGCAGAAAATTCCCACCACCTGCGCCTGCATCAAGTCAGCTTTGTGTCCTGGAAATACAGATAAACAGTTCTTTTCATTGGAATTCAGGGCCCAGGAGCAGCAGATGCCCAGAACTCCCTCTTCCCAGCCACCTCCTGTAGTTCTGAACTTTTTATTCCACGTTTTAAAAAGAACAATTTAAACCAAGTCGCTATGGCCACACACTTGCAATCTACAAGTGAAATTTCCTTTCATTTTTATTCTTAATAAGCTATCAGTTCATCATCTTCGGTTAAATTTCCCAGGAGATTGTAGTGCTTATTAAAGTCAGGTAAAAGTGGTAGTACTGAGGAGTGCCTGCGCTGGAGGGTTCTCGGATGGGGTGAAGCAGCAGAGTTGATCTTCAAGAGGCTGCTGGTGGCTAAATAAGAGTGGGACTGCTCTGAATAAATATTGAAAATATCTGGACTGCTGAAAATTCGGGGCCTGCTTTGGGATGGCTGGGCTGGTGCTGGCGTGGTTGTGGAATAGCTTCGGATAAAGGTTGGCCTGCTGAGGCGAGTAACTTTGTTTTTCTGTAGTTTACAGAGGGTCTCATCTTCCATGTGAAACTCAGACTCGCTTTTCAGCTGCCCTGTGCTGCCATTTACCCAGCTGCCCATGCTGTTAACTCCTGTCTGGAGGCGGTGCAGTTCACACATTATACTTTGATCTGACGAGATCATGGACTGTGGCTTCTTTACAACTGCTGCGTAAACACACAAACAATCAAAAAAGGTCTTAAAAACTTTGTCCATAAAGCAAATGTGTGACATTCGTCTATGCTAAAACATATCAGAAACTGAAGCTTATCAAACATGGAAGCATCAAAATGAGGCAAACACCAGAAATGACAAAGTTACCACTTCACATAACCAGACATAGAAAACAGCTGGAAACAGCAAACTAGCACTCACTGAGGAGTGATGACGCAGGATTACGTGAGTGAATGATGGACATGTCTGTGTGTGTTTTGCCCTTCCAAATCTGTTCCTTGAATTTTGTAAAAGATACAACACATTTATTGGCCTTAAATGTCATCACTTCTTTCACCCGAGGAGTGAGTTGCTGTTCTCGGTCCTTTGTCTTCCATTAAAGTTGAAGGACATTCAGAATCTCAGTGGCGGCTCTTTGTGGTGTGTTGCTTCTAAAATGCTTGTGTTAACCTATATCCAGGCTTTTTTCCCCTAATCGGAACTGTGACTTACCACATTGGCTGCATTTCTTAAATAAAAGGGCAATCAGTCCAGCTGCAACCAAGAGAAACGAAGCTGTTCCTGCAACGGCGATGGCAATGGTTCCAACATCAAACTTCTTGCAGAGATCTGAAATGACATCACATTGTGTTGACACATGAACAGATTGTC
This sequence comes from Pterophyllum scalare, assembly GCA_024447675.2. Lineage (NCBI taxonomy): Eukaryota > Metazoa > Chordata > Actinopteri > Cichliformes > Cichlidae > Pterophyllum > Pterophyllum scalare. The sequence continues at coordinate 186,061 of JAMQGT020005859.1, forward strand.
TAATATTTAGTTAATAGATGGTACTCCATGTCTGCAAGTGTTTAAGTCCGGTGAGTGCTTAATGGTGGGAAATAAAGATCCAATATTGTGGCAGATTTCCTTATTCGGCTACTAGGGTGGGAACTCCACATGACACCAGACAACGCCAAGGCTGTGGATGGCATGCAATGTAGCAAGCATGTGGTGCAAATGCCAGTGTTTTGTCTCATTGTTATAAAAGCTAACTCACATATAATTTGGCATCATGATGTTTAAGTGTAGAGTTTAGGTGGAAGGTGTCTGATAAGTGTGTGACTGAGTTGTTTCCTGCCTGCTCAAACAAAGACTTCAAAGACATTTAAGCCACCTTCTTTATTCCAAATAGAATAAAATAAGTTGGCCCACCTGCTGCGACTATAACTGCTTCATCTCTTATGGGAAGGCTTTCCACAGAGTTTAGGAGTGTGTTTATGGGTTTGATGGATCCTATCATGGTACCACGCTGGAATTCATTGAGCTCTGAGAGCGACCCATTCATTCAGAAATGTTTGTAGAAGCAGTCTGCATGCCTAGGTGCTTGGTTTGATACACCTGTGGCCATCGAAGCAATTGGAACAGCTGAATTCAATGATTTGGATGGACGAGCGAACACTTTTTGCAATATCCTGTATGTTGAAAGCAACAGGAGAGTAAAGGGTCATCTGATAAAAACCCACCTACAGAAATTGTATGAAATCCCAATCAAACCTATGGATCAACACCACTTGGAAGGCAAATGGATGCACATTCAAATCCAATGTGAATTTTGGTGTTCGCATGTACAGGTGTGACAGTGACGCTACGGCGTACCTGGTATGAGGATCTTTGCTTCCCTGGTCTGGTTGAACTCTGACTGCTGAACTCTGCAGGTGACACTGAGATGAGAAGGACATAATTAATAAATGAAACCATTAGTGTTACATTAGTGAAAGGCTAGTTTTACAGTTTGTGGGTTGGAAAAGTTATTAGGTACACTGTTGTGCAAAAGTCTTGAGCACGCCCTCATTTCTTTATATTTTGCTATGAAAATGGGAAATAGGTGCAGTAATAATGCAGTGATTTATTGAAACATGCAAACACAGATGGGGATAGAGTTTAGGGCAAACACAGACTTTGTTGAATTCTACCTTGAAAGCTAATATTTGGCATTCTTTAACACAGCCTGAACTCACTGAGGCAGCTTTCTTCCAGTTTCTTTAAAGTGGACATATCATGCTTTTAAATCCTTCCTTTTCATATGTAAATCATTCACTTGTGGTCTATATAAAGTAGAACTGCAATGCTTGGGTCTGAATTCGTCGTTATTGCAGCTCCACAGACCCCCGTTTTACACCCGTTCTGAGCCCCGTCTTAGAGCAGCTCGTTTTGGTGCGGTCTCTTTAAATGTGAATGAGACATTTCACGCTCTGCCCCCCTCCAGGTCGCGGAGCGTTCCACCCCACCCAGTTCGGCCATTTTTTGCAGTTTGATAGCAGCGATACGATTATCTACCGGCAGAGAAACAAGCACGTTGAAGAAGCTCTGATGCCGGGGGGGGGGCGATGTAAGGAATCGTGTGGGTTAAAACACCCAACAACCAAACATTTTGACTAGTCTACTTGCAACTTCAGCATAACTGAACTTGGACTACAAAATTGCTGCGAGAAAAAAATGGCAGATTCACGAAATTGGTTAGCCGGAAGTCCATGACCTTGTTTAGCAGTTCCACAGCAAAAAATGTGACGTAAGAGGAAAGAAAACATAACAGGGAATAGAGAAAACTGAAGAGACTGAAAATTATGAGCCAAAAAGAATAAAAAGATATCTACGCACCACCGGGACATGAATACATTTAAATTGTCTGCACTCCTACACAATCAAAGTACACAAAAAAAAATTTATTCAAGGGCTAAAAAAGTGGATTTTGCATGATATGTCTCCTTTAAGTAGTCTTCAGGAACAGTTCTCCAGGCTTCTTTAAAGACATTCAAAGCTCTCATTTGGATGTTTGCTGACTTTTGTTCTGTTCTCTCCCAAGATGACCCCACACCACCTGGATCTGGGGAGGCCAATCCATGACTGATGGTGCTCCATTGTGTGAGAACTATTCCTGACAACTACTTAGTGAAATTACATGGAATTTAGAGAGAAAGTGAGTTCTGGCTGCGTTTTCCCATTTTCTTCACAAAATATAAAGAAATGAGGGGTGGCTGTAAAACCTTTAACACTAAGATGAGCATCTTTCTCATTTCTAAACCACATTATTAACATAAGCACAACCTGCTGGTAGCTCTTGGTAGAGTGGCTCTTTGTGTCACAGTCAAACATCCACGGGGATCTTGTTCTCTTTTCTGGTTTTCTGCAGTGAGGCGCTTTCCTTTGTCATCCAGAAATGTTATCCAAGGCTCTGGCAGCCAGCAGCCGACTTCACAATGCAGAGCAAAGCCACCGCCCTCGGCTGGAATCAGTGAGAGCTTTGGCTCGGAGACAGCCACTGTAAAATGACAACAGCAGAAGGTGTGACCCACAGCATATGTTATCCCACGCACGCGTTATCACTTCTGAATAAACTCCTGTGGTATTGTTTTTGTAATTATACCTATGACGTCTAATCTTAATGCTGATCAGGAACAAACATGTTTTTATTGGCCTCCCGGCTTCTGCAGACGAATAAAAGGCACTCTATATAACACGCACAAAATCTGGTTCCCGACAAAGTCCGTTCTTCTGAAGAAAGTTGGTGTGAACTGATTCTCAATCACGGTAGCTGTCACAGGACCTTAGACTTTATACTGACCAAATACTGCTCTAATAATATAATATGCAAGTCTGAAAAGTAGCAAAACACCTGCAAAAAAATTGCTGCAGCAAAGTATAGTAGGTTATATATCGACTTCTAAAAATAAACACTGAAAGAGACTGATGTCATTTTAAGAGCAGCACGTGGAGTTTAGACAGACAGGCAGGCAGCAGTGATGCAATGACTGGCCTAAGGACTGTGACCAGACTTCAGGGATTTCATGGGCACAAGAATCAAGACTTCTCAGAAATACTAATGAAGAGAAACAGATTTGTGGGGAGTGCTCCCACATTGCATCCAGCTGCTGAAAATGACTAATGAAGGCTATTGCTGCTTCTCCAGTTAGAGTAATAACTCACAATGTCTAACAAAGACATATGAAACCTATAATTATGTATTTTTAATTTCAGCCAGATGGTGTTGGTCTGTGATTTGGAGTAATGATCAATCTGTCAACCGTAGAATCAAAGTATTCAAAAAATTATAGAACATTATATGAATAAAAGTGTGAGCACAGAACTTTAATGAGCTATTTCTTTATAAAAATGGGTGTCAGGAAAAATTTAACCCCTTAACATCGAATCTAACATTTCTTTTTCCTTATTCCTCCTTTTCATCACTGACAATGGCAGCTTGTACCAAATCACAGCTGCACCGATTAAAGAAAGATTAAGGCCACAAAGGGCATGCTGATGAGGACCAGCCCACTGCAGGGTGTTTGCTATGAGGTTAATAACAAACCAGTTTAACCAGTGACGCCACACCTCATCACAACAAAAAACTGTCAAATGTGTGACACGCTGAGCTTAAAGCCTTGGGTGTGATACATTCCTGCAGAAAGGACTGAGGCCAAGATCACATTTAAACCCATTAAGACCAAATCCTACATTGGAGCCGATTCTCAGCACAGTTCCTCACTGTGATCCACACCTCCTGATTTTTATTTTCACACCTAATACTTGTACTCAGTTTGCTAACATGGTACATGAACTGGTTCTTATATAGTGCTTTTCTACTCAAGCACTGAAAGCACTTATACAACATGTTTGCATTTTTTTGACATCTTCTTATGATCAATACACCAGGAGCAGCTCGGGGTTCAACATCATACCCCTCAGGATACCTTGACTTGTAGCCTGGAGCAGCCAGGGATCAAACCACCAACCTTCCAAATGGCAAACAGGCAGGAGGCTCCTGCACCATATTTACAACATATATTTTGTTGGACCTACGATTTGAACGGCATGAAAAGTACTCCATTAAGACAGTGGCCATTTTCCAGGGCCATCTGCCCTGGTAGGTAGGGGGCAGCGTGCTGGCAGGCTGTGTTTTAGCCACATGCTAAAGACACGTAATTTCACAAACTAGCAGATATTACATTTTAAATTATTCTGGCCTCACGATTCTTCTGTTATTATTGCATATGAGAAATTCCAAATCTGGTAAAAAAATAAAATAAAATAAAAAAAAATGAGTAAATGCAAACCTAACCATTAAAAAAAAAAAAAAAAAAAAGGCGACCAGTAACTCAGTTTCACATGTCTCCATGTAATGGGCTAGAATCATTTGGAGGGTGGATTTTGTACATATTTAAGAGACTTTAGGAAATGGACATGAGTGGACATACCCACAACCAGCTCCACTGTTGTAACCCTCCTGCCAGCTTTTTTCAGGAACTTGAGGCAGTGGTACGTTCCAGCATCAGACACCTGCACATTGGAGATCCGTAATGAGATGTTTCCATCTTTCAGTTCTTTCATGATGAGGCTCGTCCTATACTCGAAGGCTGGATTCTTCATCTCGTCAGGTCTCACAGCCATCCCGGTACAAGAAGACCACGTCTGGCTTCAGGCCTTCTTTGGACCACTCGACAGTCGGAAACTCGCCTGTCGTCAGAAATATTGAAACTGCACGGCAGAATGACATCTCCTCCAGCAAAGGCCACAACCTGCTCTGGTTGACCGTGTGCAAGAGATCCACCTAAAAAACAACAACAACAACAACAGAAGAATAATCACCCATATCAAATTAAAAATATAAAAAAGAAAAGATATTGAAGTAGACAAACAATATGTGTAAAGGTTTACTTTGAGGGAAGAGTTGTTACCTCTAGATGAGATGGATACATGTGATCTACATTATTCTATGTGTTAAGGTGGAAGAGAGAACGGAGCCAGAAGCCACAGCCTGCAGTTTGTCAATTTTCCAACCTTCACCTATGGCCAGGAAAATGAGCTTCCTACACAGAGTCAGCTTTAGAGGCGGCTCTGAAAGCTCTGAAAACCTCTTCGAAGATTCCCCTGAGATGATTTCAGGGATGCCCAGCTCAGAGGAGACACTGAAGTGGACACAGCGCCCACTGGAGGGGATAACGTGCACTATACTGCCAAAAGCATTCACTCACCCATCCAAATCATTGAACTCGAGTGTTCAAATCACTCCCGCGGAAACAGGTGGACAAACCAAGCATCTAGGCATGCCAACTGCTTCTACAAACAATTGTGGAAAAAAGGGTCATTCGCAGGATCTCACTGAACTCCAGTGCGGTACCATGACAGGAGGCCACCAGTGCAACAAGTCGTGCCATAAAGCTTCCTCGCTACTAAATATTCCACAGCCAGCCATTAGTGGGATTATAACAAAGAGGAAGTGACTGGTCAGCAATCAGTGCATGCTGAGGCACATAATTAAAAGAGGTCACCAACTTTCTGCAGAGTCGGTCACTACAGCCCGCCTTTGATCACCAGGCGCAATGCACGAATCACGAATCATGACCTCACAAATGCGCTTCTGGAAGAACGGTCAGATTTTGTATCCCTATGGCCGCTGAAATTGAAGGTAATTTTTCAAAATTATTTCCCAAACAAACAGAAGAAAACAACAGGACCAGCAAGACGGGTTTCTTCAAGGACAACATTCAGCAATCAGCTACATTAATGGTCAATGACTCCTTTACGGTGTTATCTGCAAAACATCACAGATGTGGTTTCCTGTGACGCAAATGCCTGTGATGCTTTGTCACCGGAATATTTCCTTGTACACTTAAGTGTCAACTCTTGACATGCTTTGTGTTTCTGTGGGGATTTTTACAGGTCACACTGGAAGGTTGATGAAAACACAGAGTATTTGTTTAATGATCCCATAATATTGATGTTGAATAGCAGCACATGTGACGAGGTTTGCACAGTGGTGTTAGCATGTTTGAAGTGATGGCCTGAAAACACAGGTCGAACTGCAGGTGCACTTTTTCCACTATGTGTGTGTGTGTGTGTGTGTGTGTGTGTGTATGCAGCTGCTGTAGTCTTTGCTTTTCTTTTTTCCATTTCATTTGTAATTTTCAGCCATAAACAAAATGATCAAATAAATTTTTTGCATCTCTTTGCGTCTCACAATTGTGGTCATGTTTTTTTTTTTTTTTTTTTTTTGGTCTTTCACTCCCCCAACTTTCCTTTAAAGGTCAGAATTCACACTTCACCAGGCTGCTGTATGTATGGCTTAGTTCAATTTTCTTTTTTTCTTTTTTCTTTTCTTTTTTGCTTTTCTGGCTTTCTTTCTAATGCATTTTCGGATTAATTATATTAGCATTAATTTATTAAATTTTTTATTATTATTTTTAAATACACTAAAACCACAGTTTTCTTCCAAACATTATGAGTAATCATTTTAAATAATCATGATTTCAGTACTGACCTAAGCGTTGTGAATATATATATATATATATATATATATATATATATATATATATATATATATATATATATATATATATATCAAGAACTAAGGACTTGGAATGTTTGTTTTCCATCAAACTGGTTCGGCATAATATAACGTTGCATTAGTAGACGAAGTAGTTTATGTAAGCACTTTCTTGTGGTAGTGATAGTAGTAGGAAGACAAACAATAACAGTATTGTTTGCACTGACAGGACCTGCTGAGACACAATCATCAAACTGAGTTGCCTCATTATTAAATTATGCTATGCTCTCACCCACACTCATGTTTCTCTATTTTATCTTCTTAAGAGGGTTTTTCAGACTCCTAGTATACAGGTTGTTTATTAATTTGCTCAATGTCTTATTACTCTTTTTACCTACATTTATATATTTCACTTTTTTAGTCTTTTATCACTGTTGCATGAATCTAGTTTTGCGCTCTGTGTCTGGCATTTCCACTCTCACTTTGCTGTTTATTTATTTTAGATTGCGCTATGTTTCTTGCTGCTGTAACAGTAATTTCCCGTGCAGGATCAATAAAGTATCCATATTTCTAGCTATCTATAATAAAGACTTGTTGTCACACACGCTACACATAAGAATCTTTAAAACAACCCAGAAAAACATGCATTTAAAAAAAAAAAAATCTGTTTACTTCTGTGATATTTATTCTGATAACAGCGATAATCTATGCTATCAAAGCTTTGCAGTTAACTGACCTTTTAACTTGCCTTTCAGGAAACTGCCTGATGCTCTTTGAAGCCCTTTCCCCTTTGAATAACTGTAGTTTCAGCTTTTAGTGGGACCACACTGCAGTTGCAAGCAGGACGAAGTGAAGTCAAAGCAATGCAGCCCTCTTTCTTACCTGTGCAAGACGACAGCAGGCCAGCAAGCACGAAAATACGATGAAACATCACCACAGGACAAAAGTGTTTTTTTCGTTATTGTTAATGAAACTGACTAAATATTTCATTCTCCCTTCACACATCTGCGGTCCTTTAAAATCAGGTCAGCAGGGCGCACGAAGTCACACTGAAGATTTCATTCACAACTTCAGACTTCTGCCCTGGGCTTGGCTGTGGGCGGCGCATACAGTATCTCACCCGTCCACACACCCACGCACCGCCTGCGCCTGACTTTCTGTCGTCACCATCTTGTGTCAGAAGTGAAACATTACAGCAGCAATGCAGGCTGAGGGATTGCTCCATCCATCCATCCATCCATCCATCCATCCACCCATCTATTCTCTTCCGCTTATCCTGTTTAGGGTCTGACGGGGGTGCTGGAGCCTATCCCAGGTGTGACAGAGAGAGAGGCGGGGTAAACCTCTGGACAGGTCGCCAATCTGTCAAACGGTTAACGCTTAGAGACAGGCTTTATTTTATTTCATTTTTATTTTATCCTTCTTCTCTGTACTTGAGCTGCTGAAATACGCAAATTTCCCGGTCGAGGGATCATTAAAGTTTTATCGTATCTTAGAATGAAGTCTTACCACGAGAGGGCGCAAGAGGATGCTTTTTTCTTTCTTGATAGCTCAGTCGAATTGTTCAAATGCATCTCCAATTTCACATTTAAAGCCTAAAAGTACCGATTTCCCACAAATAGGAGCTTAAAAAATTAATATAATTAAAAACATTTATTTTATAACCTTCAGCAGTACGGGGGATGAGAAGCTAAAACTTCGGCAGAACTTAATAAAAAAAAAGTCATGCCAGCTAACGAGAAATACATCAAAATGTAAAGATTAAAAAATAAAAGACAAAATGATAATTAGTACGCGTGTGCGCGCGTGTGTCTGTGTGTGTGACGCATAAAAACTCGCGTGATGCACTTCCGCATACAGGAAGTGCACGTGCCTCCCAACGTAAACAAACACAGTGCTGAGCACTGCGGTCAAGTGAGCCGCAGCTCAGCCGCCGCTTAAATTTCTTGCGCTTCTACTCTAAGTTTTATGGTAATGCTCGTCCTTCGTTGCCGATTTCTGTACAACGGAACAAAAATAACCCGTAGTTACTTTTGATTTAAATATGTGTTCTCGTTATGTAAAACACTATGATATATAACAATAACATCTATTAAATTATGCGTTTTAAGACAAGGTTATGGTGTGTGTGTGTGTACAGAAATCGGCAACGAAGGACGAGCATTACCATAAAACTTAGAGTAGAAGCGCAAGAAATTTAAGCGGCGGCTGATTTGACCACGGCGCGGCTCACTTGACCGCAGTTGCTGAGCGCCGAGAGCAGAGCTGTCGGTGACAGAGGTGAGTTATTTTACTTTAAAATACTTCTCAGTGTGCTCGTTGCAGCCGTTACACAATCAAAGCTACTGTTTTAGTTTGTGCGCGCAGTGACGACGTGACTGTATTCTGACATAATTGAACAAAACAAAACAACAAATAAACAAAACAACAGCGAAAGCAGTGCAAGAGGCCCTCACACCCGTCAAACAAGACGACAAACTACACAACTCCGATTAACACCTTATTAGAGAAAATCTGAGTAAACAAAGAAGCGGTACGTCATCGGTTTAAAAGGCTTTTCTCAGCTGATGCATGCGCAGCTTTAACCGCACGCTTCCAGGCGTTCTGCATGTTAAATGTTTCTGAGCCTTCACGGACGTTTCCTGCCTTTTATTTTAAACTATTTAATAATCTCAGATGTATCTAAAGGCCGTCTAAACTTATTTGTGACTCTCGGCTGTCTGATTTTAACATTTTGAAGTTTTAGCGTAACTTTGACATGGCAACAGCGCGACAAAGCCCATGGCTGCGATAGTTAGGCACACTCTGCTGCGCTCAGCGTGGGGGCAGTAATGGTGGAAGAAGTGGCGCTTTTAAAGACAAGAAACCAGTCACAAAGAGCAGAGGTGTCAGTATTTTCTAACCTTGTACTTTTCTCTCTTTAAGATTCCTGAGATGCGTCTGCACAGACAAAGCTGCGGCGCTTTGCTCTTACGACATGTGATTGTCTGCCTTGCATTGATACCCAAACACAGAGGTGAGTATCACTCTGAAGTTAGTTATGTCATCAACAGCCACCTAAAGTAACACATTCATGCACTTACAGTCAAACACTCTGGCTCATACCTGCGTGCACCCCCGCCCCCCTCAAAAAAAAAAAAGAAAAGAAAAAACCTGTTTTACCTTCTTGGTAATTTCCTTCCGGAGGTACAAACAGCCTCGAGGCATGTCACCATATGCAACTCCATCAAACATTTCTCTGTGTTGTCTTTTAAGTAGACTGTGTTCTACTCATGTCTCCATTAAGTGTTTATTCAACATTTTTAATGTGTAAGTAGCAAGTTCTGCATTTTTGCTATGTAATACTTTGTATTCCCCCTTTAACCCAATATTAAGACAAAAATAAAAACTGCAGTCTGAATAAATCTTTTGGCCTCAGCTGCCTAAACAGCCTCTTATCATATCTTGTGTTATTGTTATTTGATTAAAGAAGTGAGTTTGAGTCACGAGTATTAAAGTTTCAGTGGCCTGGCCTAATATTCTAATATCAGACTGCTGTGGTAGGATCATGTGTCCCAAACTGTGAGGGTTTGGTGGACTCCACATGACTCTGAGCAGCATGTGTGTCGTACTTCATGTAACGCAGTGTCAACGTGAAGCTACATTAGATAAAAGTCAGTGAGTTCAGTGCTGTGTCTCACCGAGGTTTCCCAGTTTCTCAGTTTAGTCTCATTTGTGATTTGTCAGATTGTGTCTCTTGATTTTCTAATGCGTGCTTCACACCACTGTCTGCGTTTCCTCTTCAGGGCAGCCTCTTGTAGTCGGTCCATCGCGGCCAGTCGTGGCCACAGTCGGCGAGGAGATTGTTTTGCCGTGCCACATTAAACCGGAAATGGATGCCAGCGGGATGAGGCTGGAGTGGGCGAGACCTGACCTGACACCCGGGTTTGTGCACGTGTGGGCAGACAATAGAGAGCACGTGGTTAACAAACAGCTGTCGTACAGAGGAAGGACGTCACTCATCGTCCACAAACTGGAGCACGGGGACGTTTCCCTGAAACTCTCCAACGTGACCGTCTCTGATGAGGGAACCTACAGATGCCTCGTTCCACAAGTGGGTCGAGAGGCTTTCGTTAAACTTGTCGTTGGTAAGTAAATAAACATTATGCTTATTTTATCCATGTTTCATACCCATCTTTGTTTAAGGTCTCTGTCCATTAAACAGTGATATTAGTGTTATTTCATTTGTGAATAATTTAATTCAAAGGAGCTTTTTTCTTTTGGGTGAATGAACCAAACTGATCAACCCTAAGCAGGTGGCCAGTGGTTGGTGTTTATGGGTTAACTTTTAAAGTCCATTTATGATTCGAGATTGTTTGTTTCTTAAATTAATTAATTAGTTAGTTAATTTTTTAACCACTGGGGAAGTGGGCAGGATTAGATATTTCCTGTCATATCTTCACAGATAAAGTGCTTCAAGAAAAACATTACAAAATAATCCAGATCAAGTCATTCCCTCTGTGTCCTGGAGCCAGCGACCCACAATGTTGGAACTGTGAATTTACAGCATGTCTCGTGTTTTTCGTTTTTAGGTGCAGCCTCCTTGCCATTCCTCAGAGTAATGAACAAAACCAGCAGCAGGGTGGTGTTACGGTGTGAGTCTGCAGGCTGGTATCCAGAGCCTGAGCTGCTGTGGTTGGACGCTGAGGGAAACCTCCTCTCTGCTGGACCTACAGAGACCCTCAGAGGTCCTGATGACCTCTATACTGTCAGCAGCAGAGTGACTGTGGAGAAGAGACACAGCAACAACATCACCTGCAGAGTCCAACAGAAGAACATCAACCAGAGCAGAGACGCATACATCCATCTCCCAGGTGATTAATATTGTGAAATTCTTTGTAAACACTTGTGAAATTACCTTTATTATGTGGTTAATAATATCACACCATATCTTCCAGTCCTGTCCTGGCCCGTGAAATTAGTCTTGGTTCCGAGCTTCTTCAGTGTGTGCCTGGCTGCTGTATTCACAGTACGTGGAAGGGGACAGAGGTAAATGCGGCCTTTACAGCACGTCAACAATGTTCCATAACATTTCTGTGATTTATGCAGGTTCACAATAAAATCAGCTCCAAGTTGGAAAAAAAAAAAAAAAAGCTCTAACACTCAAACTGCCAAGAGTGTTCATTTTGACCCCTTCCTGCAACAATAGCAGTGATGGTAAAGACATCAGGTCTTCAAGAAATTAAGGAAGATTTCACAAAATAAGTATATATGATTTATACTGTTTTGTTATATAGAGAGTTAGGATACACATTAATTAATATACAAAGGGTACAACAAGAAACACAGTAGCTAACAAAACTACATAATTCAGTTATGTCATCCACGTCTGCCTCCGCTCATTGGACCTGCAGCCTGTCACCCAGCGTGCACGCTGCTCCACCTCGGTCTGCAGACCTTCATGTCCTCAGCTCCGCCCCTGAGGCCTGACTCCTCTCTGATTCACTCTGAATCTGCTCCGATTCCTTTCTGCTGCTCCGCAAAGCCAGCAACGGGTCCGGCTCTCCCCGCTTTTGGTCACGTTCTGCTCCAGTGTTGTGCCAAAACGCGATTGTCTGCCAACAAGTGGTTTCCCGTGTTTCAATGTGTTTGTTTCTGTCTGAGGTCTTTTCTTATGCTGGCAAACAGGCTAAACTCAACAGGAGTCATTGAGGGGTTTGATGTAAAATAAGGAAATGATCTGCTGCAATACTTATTACTTTCTATGTAGTCAAAATGACATCCTTGGTAGTTCTAGGTGTAAGTGGTCATAATTTGTTTCTCTCTTGATCCCACACACCCCAAAATTCACGATTTTATGAATAAGCCCATTTTAGGGAAAGTTGTGAAATGAGAAGGTGAAATGCCAAGAGGTCAAACTGGCAGTCGTGTTATAAAGTGGAATAAACTAAACTGCCTCTAAAGAAAAAAAATAAGAGTAAATCCTGTCCTCTGTGACTGATCTGCAGTGCTTTTATGTGATTACGATGAACACAAAATAACAAGTTACCCTTTTGTTTTTCTCCAGGATTCCTGGACATACTGAAAATGAGGCAATGATAAAGACACCAGATGTGTAACGACCACTTTGATGGAAAACCACACAGCTTTAAGAGGACCTTCAGCTTCAGCTAGGAGCAGGAGGTGGAGCTTCCTGTCAGGAAGAAGCCAAAGAGCAGATTAAGAAATGACACATTTCAGTGGCTGGAAAATGAGCTATGAGAGAGAGAGTTCATGTAAATAGAAACGATTCTGCTTCAGCACAGCTGTCAGCACGGCTGTCGGCCCTCAGTCTGGGTCTCTGCACAAGTTTTTGATGCAGGTCTAAAAGGCAATAACTCCAGTCAAAAGTAAATGAGCCCACAGTTCATCTTTACTGGGTTATTACATTTCTTACTTACGTCTTACTGCCTTGGACGACCTCTAGCAGCTGTAGGATTTATGAAACTGAAACTTGCTCTTTTTTTCTATTCATGACCGTTTCAAACTTTGAATGTGTGATGATTATTTTATCAGTGATCACAAAGACCCTGGGCAAGATGCTGAATCTCAAGTTGCCCAGAATGTGTTGTATGAGAAGCTGTAAATGCTGGATAAAGTGCTATTATCTCTAAAGCAGAGAAGATTGTCCCAGCGTTCAGCCCTTCAGTTTATGAGGGGAACCGACTTTCCTCTAAAAGTTGCCTTAAAGGGATGGTGGTCTTAAAGCGTGTCTTACCAGACGGGATGAACTGAAGTGCCTCATCAATTATTAATACCAGATACGACATTACGGCCAGGGCCGTAACAACCAAAGCTGCTTTAGCGTCCCAAGAATAATTGCACAGAGCTGGAAACTAGCAGAACAAATCCACTCCAGGTATTATTACAAGTATGCAAACAAAGGTGTAGCTCTCCTGCACCTGCAGGTGCGCTGTTTCAGGAAATTAGCCTCTTACTTCTGACTTAACAGGTGACGACCGTCGTCTTCACCAGCTGTTAAACTGGGATTGGATTTAATAATTTGTGATCTTTAGAATGCTAAATCGATAGCAGCACTTTTCAGTGGGTCAGGAGTTTTTGTAGAATGTAAGTGTTAGTGTTGAATGAATGTAAGTTGAATGTAAGTAAGGGGCCGTGCAGAATGGGAGGGGAAGGGGAAACTAAAGCTAAAAATCCTGTTTTTTTTAGGTGTCCATATACTACATACAGTCCAGGTCCAATATACTTTATTTTTAAGTCAAATTTTTCACATATACCTTCAACATACTGTCTGAAGATGAACAATATGTGTATTTAATTTGTTTATGCACTCTTTGCACTGACCTATTCTTGTCCTCATTGTGCACTAACTGTGTCATTTACTTGTATAAAGATTGTTTTTGTTATTGTAGCTTATGTGTATGTGCCTCTTTGTATCTTCTGTAATTAACTAGAATGTATTTTTCTCTGGAAAATTGATTTTTTTTTAATACAGTTTTTACGTATAATAAGTAGTTTGTGTCATTTTTTCCTGTTCCTCGTCATAAGTGTCTTCATGAACCTCGTAACCTCACAGCTACACAGCAGCTTCATTTTCAGGTGAAACTGCTGCTGCTTACACATGCAGCGTGCACACAGACACACACACACAGAGAGAGAGAGAAAATGAAAATAATAATGCACAGTGAATTTATAAGTAACTAGAATGTGAACCTGCTATTCTGGATATTATAGGACGTTTAAATGTGAGAGGTTCATTTAAAGGATTAAAAGACATCAAAATTAGCCAAAAGGTGAATATTGCTTTACAACATACTTATAGATAATACAGTTTCATTTGATGCCTGTAAAATCTTAATATACATTATATTGTGTAGTTTTTTGTTATTTTGTGGCTTTGTTTACTTATACAAATAATAAAGTAGTTAACATGTAAACATGTAGCACATGACAACATGTGTGTACTCTTATTCTAAGGTGTGTTCTCAGCCAGGTGTGACTATATTGTTTTGATAGGCAAATGGAGAGTTTTTACAACTGGATGGTCATTGAACAAAAACTCCACAAGGTTCATTTCATTTCAGTCTGCTTACAGGAGCCACAGAGATGGTATTTTTGTTGCTGGTTATGCAGTATGTTTCACGTCTTCAATAGGATGCAGGTCATATTTGAATAAAAGGCACAATATTATAATTTCAGACACATTATAATAATAATGATACATTTTATTTATAAGTGCCTTTCATGACACCCAAGGACACTTTACAGGTGGGAAAACAAGAAAAATCACAATAAAGCACAAACAAGAAACTAAAATGACCAATAGAAGTAAGGCGAGCATGCAGTGTTGAACAGGTAAGTTTTGAGTCATGATTTTCAGATATGAAGAGTCAATATTGTGAATGTCTCATATTTATGAGCTCTATATACAGATTCAGTATGTATACAGTATATGGATGTTGCATTAAAAGTCTGCATTTGTGTGCTTGACAGAACAGGTTAATGCAACGAGACATAAAAAAGTGAACTTGTAAGACCCAGTTTCCTCCTGTTTTAATGCAATACAGTCATTATAATGCAGAATATTCTCTAATAACAAAAGATTCAAATGATTATATACAAATAAACATAAAATAAATAATGAAATGAAAACAAATAGATATGAATGGTATAATGATATATAATGAGATGAGTAATAACCAAACATTAATGAGATTTTAACTTAACTTACCAAAGTTTTGTCTTGAAAGCTGAAATTTAACAACTTTCTTTTCCTTTAATAAACCATATGTGTAGATATTTATTTTATAACTTAAGGAGCTGACTCAATCAGTGTGTTAGAGTGAAATGTTACTGACACATCACAAGACCTTAGTTATAATCTGTATTTTTTTTTAATTTTTAATTTTATGATAAAGTGGCATTAAGTAGAAATTGTGTGCAATGTAAAAAGCTCAGCAATGTTAATTTATAAATAAATTATTTTATGTGTGGACATGATGTGAGATAATTGAAATGAAAAGAAAAGCTTGGAACTAAATAACATCAGCGTTGTCATTAAAACTTTTTACTACAACTATAACAAACTTATAGGTACGGCTGGATCAGGCGACCCTGAACCACCCTTTAGTTATGCTGCAATAGGCCTAGGCTGCTGGGGGGTTCCCATGGTGCACTGAGTATTTCTACTTATTCACCTTTTTTTTTTACAGTGTTTATACCCCACTCTGCATTTAATCATTAGTTATTATTATTATATTATTATTTCTTCTGTCTCTCTCCCCTCACGCCCAACTAGTCACAGCATATGCTGCCCCTCCCTGAGCCTGGTTCTGCCGGAGGTTTCTTCCTGTTAAAAGGGAGTTTTTCCTTCCCTCTGTCACCAAGTGCTTGCTCATTTTGACTGTTTTCTCCCAATTTTGTAGGGTCTTTACCTTACTATATATAAAATTGAATTAACTTTAAATTTGTTAAATTTTTTCCATGGACTTCAATCCCTGCTGATTTCAAATCATGACATTTACATCTGGTTTTATTTCATTTTCATTCATCTCATTTCATACTGTCCCTGCCTCATCTGAAATCGATTGGTACAATTTTTTGTGAACAGTGTAACACAGATTTCAGAGATTGATTCAAATTGAATTCCATTTAGGAAAAGCAGAGCCTGCTGAAGGGATCAGATTTTATGCAAATTACATAACTTTGTTTTTTAAAATCCTATGTAGAATAATATCTAATCATCTTTATTCAAATGGAGTTCTGATTTAGCTGTTGTATCCTTGAGAAGCATGCGCTCCACATACTTAAATCTAATTTCATTTTTTTCTTCTACTTTTTGCTGAAAAGGCCACAGGAAACTTTTCCTCTTCTTTGTAGGAACAGTAGAGGTAAAATCAGAATGATGGGCAGAGCAAACCAGTTTCCAGACAGCAAAATGACACACTTCTCTGTGTTGTGTGGCAGATATGAGCTATTCAAACCAACTGTAACAAGCATTCCTAGAGAAGACACCAACAGAACGACCAATATTGCTGTGATGGTGTAGAAAGCTTTCTGCTTTGACTGATTGATCTTCTTCCTGTCCCCTCCCATTTCCCCTGGACCCGGACGAATCAGAGCACAGAGAACAGAAAGGCAACAAAAAAAGATAATAATTAAAGAGGCCGCCATCACAGAGAAATATGGAATATAGGGAACAGCAGGGCTATACAGAGCTTGTACTCCAATCCATCCAAAGCACATCAACCACAGACACCCAATGCAGATGTTTCTGATCCTGACCCCACCTGACTGTCTCAGCCCCAGATAGGTGATGGGGTGAACAACAGCCAGGTAGTGCTCCACACATGTCACAATGTTAAAGAAAAACTCTCCTGGATATGCAAAACTAGCTGCATACATCCCTGCTAGAGTCACCACTGAGTTATTAGCATATAAGCCACATAAGGTAATAATGGTCCCTAATACAAATATCAGTTCAATGGCAGTCATATTATAGGTGAGGATGTCAGAGTGACTTGCTGTTGCCATGGAGCGCTGCTGCTGCCACTGTTGGTAACCCACATAGAGGACGGGGATGGAGAGAAGAGGACAACAATCATCTTTGTGATGAGGATGGAACTGCTAATGGAAATCCCGATGTTTGAGGTTAAGCAGTCAAAGTAAGAGAAAGAGGAGTTGTCTGACATGTTGCTCCTTGTGGTGTTTGGGCTTTAGTGGAGAAAAGGAGGGAAACAGAAACAAACAAAAGTTAGGCAGGCAACAATATTTCGTTACAATTCAGCTTCATGTTTATTTTTGCTGTATCAACTACAGTTTACAGTAAACTGCTGACACCATGATATTTGTAAATTTGTTTTTTTATTTATTGTAAAATAAAAAATGTAAAAAAAATGCCTTTAGTCATCCACATTTTAAATGTTCGTGTCACCAACCTCTGTTAATGACCAGTGGAAATTTAACATATAGTTAATGATAAAATACAAGCAACAATTTCTCTGTATTATTGCTTTACTTTACAATATAAAGCACTTTGAGGTTGTTGTGATTTGGCTTTATGTAAATTGGAATGAACTGAATTGAATTGACATACATTACATAGCTAAATAATCTGCACCTTACCATCTGTGGCTCTCGTTTAGTTCAAATTTTCCTTTAGGTCCAAACTCACGCACTGCTCTTCACGAGTATCCAGCCAGCAATGATTAAGTCTGTTTGCAAGTATATCACCGAATCTGGTAAAAGTGATGACTAGCATTCAAACAAATGATGGACTTTGCATGATCCCACAATATAAAATCTGATGACAGCTTTTGGCTGCTGGGTAGGCAGGTTATTTATGGCTGTGTGTTTTTTGTGATGCAGGTGCCCGACAGGTGTGGTTAGGTCATTGGTGACCGAGAACACCTTGGCCCAGCATAGCCCCAGCATAGAGAGCACTGATTATAAACTCTGATCATGTGCTGTAGAGCTTTATCAGTTTGCTTCTACCAAACAACACACCATGCTAGCACTCATGCAAGTATG
Source organism: Pterophyllum scalare (assembly GCA_024447675.2). Taxonomy (NCBI): domain Eukaryota; kingdom Metazoa; phylum Chordata; class Actinopteri; order Cichliformes; family Cichlidae; genus Pterophyllum; species Pterophyllum scalare. Next base: position 204,062 of record JAMQGT020005859.1, read on the forward strand.
CTAGCACAACTGACTTACTGACTGACACACCTCTTGGTATTTTATTTGTCAGTTTTACATAATTTGGTTATTTTCCAAAAACAAACATGTCAACTCTTTTTGAATTTGAAAGTTAACAAAAAAGTTAAGGAAGAGCTACATTTAGCACTGTTAGCATCTTCTTTTAACAACAGTCGTAAAAGGTTTGAGAACTGACAAGACCTGGTGCTGGACATTTGAGAGTAATGTGGTCTCATTCCTGTCTGATATTGGATTCTAGTTCCTCAGCAGTCCTGGGTCTTCTTTGTTTCATCATTCTTCAAAGCAACCAAGGAGAGGGCCAGGGGGAGGAGTCACGCCCACCACTTATGTGGCCAGGCTTCATGCAACCAGTCATAAAGGAAATCATGTCGTGCTGGACAAAGACACCATGGTCAACGGTCTCAACCCTCCCCCAACCCAAGGAAAGGCCTCCTTACCCACCACCACCCTACCCCATGAAGACCAAGCCCAAGCAGCACAGCACCAAGCCCACCCAACAGACCCAACCGCCCCAACCCTGACTGGCACCCTGGGCCCCAAGAGGGGTGGGAGGAGGGAGGGCACCCAGGAGGGCACCCAGGGAGCTGACCGCCCCCCCAGCCCAGAGCCAGCCAGAGCACCCCAACAACCCCGGCCGGCATCACCCCGGTCCCTAACAGGGCCACACAACCCCTACAGAGTCCAGAACCCCACCACCCAAGCACTCATACCCCCCAGGCAGAATGGGCTAAAAATACATCCCCCATCTGAACATAAGGGTCCCCCCATGGATCCTAAAGAGTAGAAAGTCCAGTTAACTCATGCTGGGACCCCTAGAGTTGCTCAGTTGCTGTCTGCAAATGGGAAAAAAAATACTCTGCAGCTGCAACACAGATTAGAAAAGTTAATACCTAAAAACACACAAATAATATAATAATATATTATATATTATATTATTATATATATATAATGTTATTATATATATAATATGTTACTATATAATACTACTACTACTACTAGTACTACTACTACTACTACTAATAATAATATGCTTAGCATGTACATTAAGGTATTTGGTGAAAGGCAAAAATCAGGATTCTGGAGTTTTATTTAAGGAGTTAACAAATAGAGACCATGTTTCAATAAAATGTGTCATCCTGTTTTTTACGGAGGCAGATACTCTTTCCATTGATATGCGCTCAATCAGGAGATTTAACCAGTGATTAATATTAAGCAATTTTTTTTCTTTCCAATTAACAAGCATTATTTTCTTTGCAGTGACAAAAGCTGTGAGTGTGACTTTTAACTTGTTTAGTTGGAAGATTGATTGAAGTTATTTCACCAAGCAAGCACAAATGAGGAGATAATTCTGGGATTCTGCAGCCCAAGATAGAGAAAAGTTTTTGTGTGAATTCAAGCCAGAAGTTGTGGACAGGTGAACAGAGTGGCAATGCATGAAAATAAGTGTGTGTGGTGTTTTGAGCACACTGAGTACAAATCTCAGACTCTGAGAAAGCCATTTTATTCAACATGTGCTGTGTGATATAGGTTCTGTGCAGAATGTTGTATTGAATGATTTGTAAATTGCTATTTTTGTCATTGAAAATTTTATTTATTTATTTATTTTTTACAAATCTGTGTTGAATAATCAGGTTCTAAAGCCTTTTTCCCATTTGGAGATGGGTAAACCTGTTGAGTCTCTGACTAAAATTAATTTATACAGTTTAGAAAAAATGTTGTTGTTTGTTGCATTAAGAGTTGAAATCTCTTTTTCTAATGTAGGTGGCTGTAAAGGCCTATTAAGTGTAGCTGTAGCTGACATTAATTTATCATCTTGAAAGAGGTGTGAGGTGTGTGATTCCTTTGTGTTCCCCTGTTCTAAAGTGGACAGTTGCTCTATTAATCTGAAAATCTTGGCTGTGCCAGACTGGAGAGTGACTACAGGGTTCCCTTTGTAAGTCTGTGATCTCAAGGGTTTTCCAACAGGCTGTCAAGGTAGAGGAGATCAACGGGTTTTTGTAACAGTTATGGTGTTTAATTGAAGCAGTAATAAAGGGGATGTCTGAAAGTTTAATGTTGTTACAATCTATCTGATTGAATTCTATTGAAGAATTCAGAAAGAACTGCAGTAGAGTTTCCAAAGAAAACAAGTAATTAACATTTCAAATCTAAAATGATCAGAGGTCAAAAGTCACATCTTCGAAATCACTGTTGTTACCTCAGCCTCAGCCCAGGTCATGAAGCTGGAAACATAGAAGTAGCATTGGTTGCTGTACTGAGTCCAACCCATGGGACAAATCCTGAATGTCTTATTATGATGACTTCTTCCTGAAGAGAAAAAAAAGTTTAACTTCTTAACTTTATGCTACAGCTGCCCCACAATCTGAAAGATGTCCACTGATCTGCATCTTGATCTGGAAGCACTTTTCTATATATGCATATATATAAAGCACATTATAATACAATACTCACCTGCAACTGTGGTCAGAGCCGTCAAATAAATTATTGAAGTGACTCTGATAGTTTGCAGCAGCTTGTTGGTAGAATATGTTCTTCTATTTCTTTTCAGTCTCCGCCGGCAGCTTCAGCCTTCAAACTGAACTCAGAGGCTAAGATGCTGAACAGCTCTATGACCACCTCTCATGTGCTGCTTCTAATGTTTGTTCAGAAACACAAAAAAAAATATATCTGACCTCAGTGACCTCAGTGAAAGTTACCTCAGTCACCTAAAATGTTACAGAGTTGTCAGAGGTTGAACAATAACTTGTGAAATTATGTTTCATCTTCAGTTGTAAAGGTTATTTTCAAAATCTTCAAATTCTTCAGAATTTCTCCAGTGCTATTGCCCAACTGCAAATATAATATTGATTTCATTCACAAGCCACAGAGTTGGTATGCTGTTCTTGGTTATCGCCATGCTTTGCATGGTAAAAAAAGAAGAAGAAAGAAAACAAAATCTTTAAAGTGTAAAGTGCAAAGCTATCGCAATGGAAAGTAAAAGTAGGTTCATAAGGGAAAGTTAATTAAACTAACTAAATCAAAAATGATCATTTCAAATTATAAGTTATTTTACTGATAGGACTGAATTAGTGTTGCAAAGCAACATTAAATGATTAAATGAACTATTTATTTACATGTTTCTTCTTACTGTGTTGCATTATTTAATGTATTATCAAGAAATTACAAATGAATACATTTTGCTTGCTGACCGATTAACACATTTGGCTGTATACATAAAAGTCTATTGAGCTATAAATACAAATGAAGCAGAAACATTTAATCAATGTTTTGTTTTTGGTGTGAATGATTGAAGTCGGACAAAGTCATTAACTCAGTCTCAGCAGATCCTGTGTTGCCATGGTGATCATGAGTCATTACTGTAAATATAAAGGAAGGGCGGCGGGTGCATTTTGGTTTTTACTTCCTAATCTTGTAACTTTTGTAGAATTTTAAGAGAACAACACGGGGCTTCGGAGACTGTAAGTTGTACAGTTTTTGATGTGGTGTGTAATGAATACTCAGTAAGGATAGTATATTGATGTTGTGTTTCTATGTCTGTGTTCAAAGCCACGTTGAGTGGCATATTTGTATTTTTGTGTTTTGGTATCATATTTGAAAGGAATTGTTCAAATCCTAGCTGGAGAGTAAGATGCAGAAATTAGGAACTCTTTTAAATCTATAACACACACTGACCTGGAGGTTTGTCTTAACACAGACTTGTGACCCACTCATTAGCATATTATGTCTGAACTACATTTCTCAGGATGTTCTAACTCTCTCATAGAGGAATTGGTAGAACTATCAAATGACGAGGAGAAGTGTGCACACAAAACATATAATGAAGAAGTTGCAAAACAACACAACATCTAGACAGTAATTACACAATGCTAGTTCCAAAGAAGTATGGATGCTGAAAACAAAACCGTAAGTAAATAAATACATGATAGTCACTTGGGTAAACAGGGTTTGATCTTCTGTCAGCTAAGCCTGCTGTAGCTGGAACAGTGGAACCACCTGAACCAGGGTTTACATACCAGAGATGTGGCTGAGAGGAGAAAGAAAGGACAAAAGATACACTGTGGAAGAGAGCCAGAAATTAATAACTAATGATTAAATAGTGATGTATAAAAACATGGAGCGTGAAAAGAGGTGAGTGAAAAAGAAACACTCAATGCATCATGGGAACACCCCCAGCAGCCTAGGCCTATTGCAGCATAACTAAGGGATGATTCGGCATCTCTTGATCCAGCACTAACTGCTCTAACTGATCAAAAAGGAAGATTTTAAGCCTAATCTTAAAACCAGAGAGGGTGTATGTCTCCTGAAACCAAACTGGTTTCTGCATGCCTGAAGGGTTGTTTTAGCCTGCCATTAAGAGTCGGCTTAATCAGTAATATTGTAGTAAAACTGAATGTGCTTATTAGCGTTTTAATCTATGCATCAGGTACAGCTCTGACCCACAGACTGGATGCTTGCTTTGTAGCTGCTTGTGCGGTTGTGAAAAAGCCAAAGACTTCCATAAATGAATGCTCGCATCCAGCCTGTCCTTTTCTATCTCTGTCTCCCCTTGCTCTTAGTCAGAGTGTCTGTTGACCTTCCCCCAGTGTTTCTAGCCCTAGTACGTTTTCCTGTGAGTAAAGAATTCAGTAACTTTATGGTTTCAGTTTCCTTTTGAACTTTTATACCATCAACAGTAAGTAAATGGCTCACTTTTAATTCACCTCAGTCTCGCTCTGGATGTCTGCACTTGGATCCTCACACTTCAGTCTCCAGGACACTACGTTCTGACAAGAATAGGCTCAGCAGACACAACTTTTGAGAGTCCCGAGGGGTTTCTTAACCACTCCACATTTCCGGGGATGGTGGCTGTGCTCATCCATGCAGGAGAGAAGAAGGAAGTTGGGCAAAGAATTAGTAACCTGGGTTATTCCTACCCTAAATATGTCGACTTATTGTGAACATGCTTTAGAATCCACCAATGTGGATGATTAAACACACTTCTGGTTCCAATTCCAATAGACACCTGCTCTACCTCCTATGCTCAGGTAATGAGGAGGTCCTCAGTTTTTGGGGGGGATTTTTTTGGATGTGTTCATGTGTGTATGTGTGTGTGTGTATGAGAAGAATGCAAAATGCTTGGTAGAGAGCACCCTCTAGTGCACGATGGGTGAAAGGGCATTCACCTGTATTTTCTAATCTTTCAGTAAAATCTGAAAAATGTGAGGAATTTAAGAAGTTAAATGATACAGTCCAGTGGACATAATGCATTTGAAATGAACTATCACCTCTCAAGTTTAACTTCTACACTTCTCACAGAGGCAACCTCAGACCACAGTGGTATCATCGCGTGAGTCTCCAGAGGGTGAGCTGTTGTGGTTTGATGGTGAGGGAAACCTCTTTTCTGCTGGACCTGCAGAGACCTTCAAATGCCCTCATCGTCTCTATATTGTCAGCAGGAGCGTGACCGTGGAGAAGAGACACAGAAACAAGTGCAACCAGGAGTGCAGAGACACAAATCAGGTACATAAAAACCTAATGAAGTAGCTTTGTTGCACATGTTTCAGTAGCATCCCATTTGTGGTTCATCATTTCAGGTGATTTCATCACCGCTGCGCTTGATTAATATCACATTGATTGGCAGGTTGGCACACACCTGAAGCAATCAGGTGTGTGCTAACCCAATGCCAAAGGGGAAAAAACATCAGTTCTTTGGCATAAAGCTAGCCAGAGTAAAATTAGGATTTTAGGTTTCGGTTCTATCTCAAAAACTCTCCAAAAGTCACAAAGTCACAGAAAAAAAGTTGCTAAATTTGTAGCTAGTCACTTTTTTGGGGAAATAAAAAGTTGCTACAGGGGTCTGAAAAGCTGCTAAATGTAGCGACAAAGTCACTAAGTTGGCAACACTGCAAATACCCACCTCCACCCAAGCATTTTTTGTAACCACAAACACACCACACACTGTCTGCAAACAGTACTGTACTGATTATACCATAACTGATCTATTGATACTTAGATATACCCCAATTAGCATAGATATATTTAATCTAGTTTTACAATACATCAAATGGAGATTTTGACATAATAATTGCATAATTATGTTGAAAGATCTGCCACCTAACATGTCACAATAAAAGCAGGAATGATGTACATCAAATGTCCAGGAGATGTCAGCACTCCTTAATGAGCTGTTAAACTGGGCTTTTGTTTGATCAGGCAGTTGGTGAATCAGCTGGCCAGAAAGATTCAGCAGATTCATGGGGCCATCATACCATCACTAGCTGTACACATCTCAAAGAACAGTCGAGTGAACTGAAGGCGTCTCAGACAGAGAAATACTTATGATATGCAGTACCCAAAACTAACATATATATGGATACTTGCAAAACAGGTCATTTTAATCATTTATTTATAAGGCCTTCGTAAATCCTGCTGACTGAAGTCTACTTGCCAATATAAGCAGAGACAGTATACATCAGAACCTCATAAAGAGATCAGAAAGCAGTTTTGTTTTGTTTTTTTGTTTTTCTGAAATCACTTTTTGGCACATTACTGGCAGCTGGATAAAATCAAGCTCCCAGAGATCTGAACATATGCAAAAAAAAAAAAAGATATATCTGTTAAATATTTATAAACATTTATAAACAATTAATTAGATTTATAAACATCACACTCAGTTGTAAGCTACTGTGTTTTCCAAGCTGCATTGTTGACAAGTACTCCAAATTACTACTGAGAAGCAGTTGCCGTTTACCCATTATTCCACCGTGATACTGCTCTTGATCAGTTCATTATCTCTTCCCTTAATATAAAGATTTAATATCCACTGAAGAGAGTACTGTTTGTTTTTCTCTTCCACCAAAGGAAAAAAATAATTAAACCACATTATTTTTTTCATTTAATATATAGGATTCAATTTTCTCAACCTTAAATTTTATTTAACTTGCATTTTATTTTATATAATAGTCAAAGTATCCATGGTCTTGTGTTAAGAAGTTAAGAGATTTTAGGTTTAGGACAAATAATAGTTACATATGCATTCAAAAAAAACAAACAAAAAAACACTGGCAACACTTTAAAAAAAAAAAATTTAATTAATGTGTATCTCACAAAGAAATGTTTTTATAAACTGTTTCATCAAGTAGTATTACTGCTGTTTTGTGAGAAAAGGGCAAAGTGCAATAATGACAAGGCATTACCAGAAACACTTCTGTTCTCCGAGGCAGCATATGGGGGAAAAAAAGTGTCAAAGATGAAACGATAACTGTTGTGAAACAGAGCATTAGCTTCTGTTTTCAAGGGTGTTCTTAAAAGCTGCTACTTCTGTAAAATGTTAATAAGCGTAGCGGCGTCTCTTCAGTCTTTTCCATGCCACTTCTGGGCTGCAAGTACAGTAACTTAATCCTGACGCGTATGACAGTAGAAGTTGTTCAGACTTCAGACGTTTACTTTGTAATAATTACAACATAGTCACACGGTTGAAAAACTATATGCTCCCATGCTCAATGCAGCCCTCCAAAAAACCCTTCCCACATCCGACGTCACTTGTTACATTAAAAGGAGCAGCATTAACAACATTCAAATGCACATTCACAAATCTTTATGCGCCATGTTTGATTATTCAGAACCTAGAAATGAGTAATAAACCTTAACCAAACTTCCGATCAACTTCTTATAAAGTAGCTCTTACACTAAGGCTGTTGACCACTTGATACAATAATAATGAGTTTATCCAAATACAACTATCCTATCAGATAGGTAGACAGAACATGAACTGAATTTACTTAGGTATGTTTGTTCTTCTTAGTGATGCAAACCTTTTGCTATTATAAGATTCTGAATCTTATGATACTCTTTGATGTTGTGCATTTGTGTGCAAACCTTGCGTGTGCAACATCACAGAGTTGCACACAAAACCAATGACCGTGGTTTCCATCACTATCCTGGTCCACACTACAGTTTTGAATATATTTAAACACAATTATAGGCACAGTTTTATGAATAAGAAAGGCCAGTATGTACCATCTGCATCACCTATGGTCACACAGCTCATGCTCCTTTGACTTGACGAGTCTGCTCAAATGCGGACACACAGAAAACAGGAAGTTCTATGTACATTTAGGATGATAAAGCTTTTATGGTATTTCTGTATTTTTAGGCACAAGCCACACATCAGATAAAAATTATTTACTTCACTGTGTAATGTATACAGTAATAGTTAGTGTTATACTGTAATCTGTTTATAGTGCCATATATTCTCTATATTTTTTCATATACAATTAAAAATACATTTATCATAAACCGACCCATTTCAATTTATTAGTCTTTTATTTCTTCACACAAAAAATATATATTTTCACTATCCAGCAAACAAAGCTAAACGTATTCTTCTCATACCACACTCTTCTTATTAAAAACACAATCCACCTCCTGTTTCTATTATCTATTCCAAAATTTCTCAAGTAGCATCACAGTGATAGATAAAAAATGTAAGTCAGGAAGCTTTTTTCTGAATCCCTGCCCAACAGCTCAGTATCCAGCTCTTCTTCCTTTTACTTTTTTTAAAGTTATGCATGGATTAATTAAATAATTGGAAAATTCAAAACCTTTTTTGGTTGTTTGACCTGGCTGTTACTCTTTTTGCTTACCAAGCCTGTCTTTTTTTTTCTTTCTCGACTTTTTTCAGATTTAATACCTTATTCAAATAATTAATTATTATTAATCTCTGGCTCTCTGCCACAGTGTGTCTTTTATCCTGTCCCTCTCCCCTCAGCCCCAACCAGTCTCGGCAGATGACTGCCCCTCCCCGAGCCTGGTTCTGCCAGAGGTTTCTTCCTGTTAAGAGGGAGTTTTTCCTCCCCACTGTCGCCAAATGCTTGCTCATATTGGATCATTTTGACTGTTGAGTTTTCTCTTACTGTACGTTCTTTACCTTACAATATAAAGCACCTTGAGATGACATTTATGATTTTGTGCGCTATAAATACATTTCAAATGAACTGAATGAGATTGGAATAATCACTGTGTTTTCTTGGTCTAATATTTGTAGCATTATGTTTAACAGTGAAGGGCATGTCTTTATGTAACTGCATGGAAAAGAAAACATTTACCCTGACCAATCTCAAGTTATTATGTCTTACAAGACATCACTATCAGCACTGACATGATCATGAAAGTGCATTCTAACAGTGATGGTCCCACAGCTCATTTGAATTGATTAGGTTGCTGAAATGCACACAGCAAGCAAGAAGTTCTCTTTTAATTTTGGGTGATAAAACATTTTTGCCATTTCTCTTTTTTTTCTCTGAGCTGAAGTGATACAAGTCACACATTGGATCAAAATTAATTTCCTCAAAATTAAACATGTATATCAATACTAGTTTAAGCTTTTTTTTTGGTCCAGTACACTCTATATATTTTATGTTGCAATAACAAATACATTTTTAAACCAACCCATTTCAATGCATTCATCTTTTATTTCTGCACACACACACACACACAAAACAATTTCACTCTCCAAGAAACAAAGCTAAAAGCATACTTTTCATACAACACTCAGACTCTTCTTATTAAAAACATAAGCCACTTTCTGTTTCTGTTTCTTCTGTTTCATTATTTCCGCCAGTAGCATTACAGCGATAGTACGACAATAAAGGAGATTAAAGCCAATATATGATGCTGATGACACAAAGACATGCCTTCCTGTGACACTTGTGTGTCCAGGATTCATCACATATTCTTGGCACAGACAGAAGGTTTTTGAGCATGGCACTGAAAGTCATCCCAACACTTTTCACCTGGAAGTACAAAAAAAGAGGAAGTCAGATATATAGTGTCCATAAAAAAAACATAATTTTCGCATTGAAAACTCCAAAATAATTTGATTAAAATATATTTTCAGCTTAATATAAGACACAAAGGTAAATTTCCATAAACAATCAGAATATTTTTGAGTGTGAGTGCATAGTATTATTTTATCTTGCATGAGTAGCATCACTTGGACTTTTACCTGCATGATTCATTCTCAAGCAGTGCTGCTGACCTCCATAGTTATTGGGCTCTCCAGTACACCACTTGGTATAGTGGAAAATGGTGCCATCACTCCAAAACCATTGATTCTCCTGGAGGAGAGCAGATTAGTAAGGATGGCGCCTTGAGGAACACGATAATTAAAATGCCCAATAGAAACATCAATTGCCCATTTTAAAATTCATTGAGCATTTTGCTAAAGTGGAACTACTGACTGAACTAATTATTGATTTTAAATTGAATGTAGAATGTAGGAATTTTTGAATAACCTTGAGAACAAAAAGAAAATGCATATGATAAATTTCATGTACATATATTGCATATTTAGTAATTGCCTTCTTAGTGGTTTTCAGTGACTAAAGTACCTCTTCTGCATCAGAGCCACCAATCCAGGTTTCTTTGTACTCATGACTAGCACTCAGTATGAGCCTCTGAAGCTCGTGGTACTCCATGAAGTTGTGCACCGATGCAAGGTGGCCCCCCAGGGACATACAGGTTTTCTGCAGTTAAGACAGAAAAATTTTTATGATTAAAACATAATGAAGATACCATATCAGTGCTATGGGCCAGTGAGGCAGAACTGAGTCACTGGAAAATCATTGTACACTGGGATTACCTCAGCTTTAGCCCAAGTCAAAGGTTTTGCAATGTAGTAGAAACAACGGCGGCTGAACTCAGACCAACCAGCATCACATCTGAGGGACCTCTTGACCAGGTGAGTCTTTGCTGTGTTTGGTAGATAATATGGAGTCTCCATTCAGTATGTATATAATTTAAATTCTAAAAAATAACTTAAAGTACTATATATATATATATATATATATATATATATATATATATATATATATATATATATATATAGTGTGTGTGTGTGTGTGTCTGTGTGTATAATTAAAAATGAGTAATAAGCACAAACTAACACAAACTAGATTAAGTGAGAAATATTGTTTAAAAGAAATTGAGGTTGTAACTGTCCTCTATTGTCTCGGCGTATGACAGAAGAAGAGTATTGAAGTGAAAATCTTCAAGCCACTGACCTGTTTCATTGCCTTTGGCCTTTTTCTCTGGAAGAACTATAAAATTGGAGCCACAATTTAATTTAATTCATAATTCAATCCTTTTCTGTAACAACATCTGTAGATGGCATAATACTCACCAGCAGATCCAGCCAGAGCCGCTATGGTACAAACCAGTGCACACACAGTCAGCATGTTCATGGTTGCAGATGATGAGATGGGAATTAGTGATGCTTCTGTAGGAGACTCGTACAGACTGCAGGTCAGTAAAGAGAAGTCAACTGATTAATAAATGAAGAACGCCTGCCCCTTCTTCCTGCTCTGTGACCTTTTGGTCTTTTTTGGATATCTTTCTGAGCACACGAAACATTTGCAGAAAACAAAATTACTAAGCATTTTACATGTAGGTATTCATAGATATAGTCAATGCCTTTGTTATACTGTGAAATACTGTATATACTCCAGAACTCTCCTCTGTGCTTTGATTGACATCACACTTGCCCAGTCCAAATGTAGACCTCAACCTGACTGAAATGCTAATGCAAATAAATATCCGTAAGTCTCAAAGGACTCAAGCAATGTTGCATGGCATGTACCACCAGCAGATAGATGTAATGGTTGATGCAAAAAAAAAATTGCCTGCAGAGAGCGGGGAGTGTGTGTGTGGAGAAGTGGCTGTAGCTGAAGTGAGCAGGGAGTCCACAGTGTGGCACATTAATACAAGCAAATAAAGAAGAAACCCAGAACAGGGCAGCCTGCCAAGAAGGAAGAGCAAATGTCAGGTCCCACTGGCCACCTGCCCTTTCGCTCTCTCTCTCTCTACACCAAGTGCCAAACTCAAGGCCCGTGGGTCAGATCAATTATATTCAGTCCGCAAGATAATTATGATTAATGGCCCTCTGGTAAATAGTGCTCTCACCATTTATACTACGAATCCCACTATGCACTGCAACAGCTGCTGTGCACGTCAAGACTTGTGCACTAACCGGCATTGCCAGTGACACATTGATCAGTGGGCAGAGGATAAAAACATTGCTCATCACTTTTACAGCAACATTTATGCTAGCGTGACCCCCAAAAATGGCCCACCGAAAAGTGGACTTTTCAAACAGATGGAGGCAAAGGACCTGCTTACTGACATTGGTGGTAAACTCCAACTTTCCCCACCTGAGGTGTGCAGAGGAAGTAGTGAAATAGTGGGATGGAAGAGGGAGAAGATGCAGAGGGAGACCTGCACACGAGAGTGTGCAGTGCGTCACTGCATCACACACCAGGAAATGCTGCTCAGCAAAGTCCTGAAGACAGAACGCGTCAAAAGCACCATAACACACACAACAAACTTCATAAGAGGCAAATGTATAAATCACCAGCAGTTTCATTCTTTCCGGGAGGAAATAGCTTCTGAATTTGGTGAAGTGCCTTATCACACTGGTGCAATGAGCTGCCTGAGGAAATATGTCAGAAATATGTCTAATTACTCACCTGCTGGCTGTTGTGCTGATTAGGTCCTGCCTATAAAAGATTGGAGCTTTTCACAAGGCTGGTAGCTCACCTCCAGAAGAGTAAGGAAGAGAAACCCTGCCTATGTCACTAGAGACATTTTATTTATTCATTTTTATGTATATAACAGCTTTTCCACCGTGCCGGGCTTCAGGAGGTTTCTTTTTGAAGTACTGAAAAAAGTGACAGCAAGTTTGTACAAGGTGGGATGAACATTTTTCTTTCCCTCTCAATAATCCAGGAGGTTCTCCAGTCTTCCAGTGTTTGGTTCACTAATGTGTAATGTGACAGGTTGTCACATTTACTAATATTACACTGCTTATTATCAGCAATAATTTATTATGTGCATATCTTATTAGGAGAGATCAGCTCAAAATGTTCCCAAACAGGGGAAAATCTCCTCTTTCTAGCTGGTTCCATTGCCAAAAAACAGCTGCATCAGGCACTGATTTCCTGAATCAGTCACGTGGGACAGCCGGCTCGCGAGGCTTCGACCGTCACTACATACGTCATCAGCACAAGCCTTGATATGCCCTTCACAAAAATCTCACTCGATTACTTGACACACGCTTCAAAGCCTTGACACAGAAAGTCACATTAATATTTGTTTCAGCAACTACGTCGGCTTCAAAGACTATAATTGTCAAAAAAAGATTTGTTGAACCTGATCCCTGTGTTCTGTGCGCCCTTTTTTCACCAACCAGGTGCGGGTGCCAGTATTTGTGCCATTCAGTGGTTTTTCCACCATGAACGCACTCGGTGCTTGGCTGAAAAATGGGTTCAACTTGGGCCCCTCAAGCTAGCTGGTCTTGAACCAAGAACGCACGACGAAAGCAGCAGAAGGGCATGACTCTACCATGTCAACATTAAGTTTTCTACCACTGCATGGTGTGTATTACATGAGAAAAGTGATGTGATTTTCATGAGCCTGAACCTGATCTCCATGCTCTGTGTTTGTGTGCAGGTTTACAAGGAGTCTAACAATAAGGGCTATTTGAGTTTATGCTTTATTTTGGGCTGTAGGTAGACCATGTTTATTGTTGCATTCAAGAGAATGCTGTCTTCAAAAGCTGACATTTTAATATGGCACATAAACAAAATGAAAGAGTTTAGTTCTTTTGGCAGCTACTGTATGCACTTAAACTATCAAAACTGGTCTCATTTTAAAAACTGCAGTTCAATTCAGTTCAATTTTATATATATAGCGCCAAATGACAATAAACAGTCTCCTCAAGGCGCTTTGTATTGTGGGTAAAGACCCTACAATAATACAAACCAACAGTCAAAACGACCCCCTATGAGCAAGCATTTGGTGACAGTGGGAAGGAAAAACTCCCTTGTAAAAGGAAAAAAACCTCCGGCATAAGTACGCTCAGGTCATTTGCTGCAACCGGTTGGGGCTGAGGAGAGAGAGACAGGACAAATACTGTGGAAGAGAGGCAGAGATTAATAATAATTAATGATTAAATACAGAGTGAAGTGTAAACAAAGTAAATAGGGTGAATGAAAAGAAACAGTGCATTATGGGAACCCCTCAGCAGCCTAGGCGTATAGCACCATAACTACAGGGGTGGTTCAGGGTCATCTGATCCAGCCCTAACTAATCTTGATCATAAAAGAAAGTTAACAGAAGAGGGGCCTGAAAGCTGAAGGCTCTGCCTCCCATTCTACTCTTAAGTATCCTAGGAACCACAAGTAAGCCAGCAGTCTGAGAGCGAAGTGCTCTATTGGGGTGATACGGTACTATGAGGTCTTTAAGATAAGATGGGGCCTGATTATTCAAGACCTTGTATGTTAGGAGAAGGATTTTAAATTCTATTCTAGATTTAACAGGGAGAGACTAGAGACTGAAGGCAAAAGGGCTTCTCAGCACACAAAGCATTAATTTTTTTGCTTATTTAGGCTAAAATATGAGGCTACAAATGATAGCAAGTAAAGAGCCGTCTGGGAGCCGAAAGAGCCGGCTCTTCTTTGGGAGCCAAGCCTCTCTGAAAAGAGCCGAACTTCCCATCACTCACAGCCTGATAATAATGAATTACAATAGTCCAGCCTAGAAGTAATTAATGCATGAATTAGCTTGTCAGCATCAATCTGAGAAAGGATGTTTCTAATTCTAGAAATATAGCGCAAATTCAAAAAAGCAGTCCTACATATTTGCTCAATATGCGCATTGATGGACGTGTCCTGGTCAAAATTGACTCCAAGATTTCTCACAGTGTCACTGGACACCAAAGTAATAAAATCCAGAGTAAGTATCTGGTTTGACACAGTGTTTCTAAGATTTGTACAAGAACTTCAGTTTTATCTGAATTTAGAAGCAGGAAATCCAGGACTACATTTCTTACAAGTACCCTTACTGCTAAAGGAGGCCGAGGAGCAACTAAACATGTGACACTCAGAGCAGGAAAGTGCAGGAGGGACAGGAGAGGAAGCCATGCTGCTAGTGAGCTCAGCTACTAGGTGCGCTAAGCTAGCAAATGACCTAAAAACAAACAAAGTTTATAGTGTGAATACAGGTGATTCAGCAAAGAGTCTGCTCTAGATAAAGCAGGTGAAGATTACACTGAAATATGTCATTATCCAGATAAATCGAGCTATACAGATTAACCAGCTAAAAGACAGCAAAACACCACTGCGCTCCGAAACAGGAACTGGAAGTGATATAATACCGCAGTGGGAGCCAACACCAAGTGACCCAACCAATGAACAGATAAGTTTAAAAGACTTTTCCCTAGTGAAGGTTTCCAACTTTTCAATAATTAGACAAAAGTATTTCTTATGAGTAATCAATGGAATGATCAATAGACTGCTTGATTATTAAAATAATCAATAGCTGCACCCCTAATTTTGAGCAAGAAAAAAACCCATCTAGCTTACTAGGCTTTTATCACTTGCTCCACATTACAGTTTTGGATATATGTAAACTGAATTATAGACCCTGTTTTAAGAAAGGTCAGCATGGGCATTCTAACATTTATGGCAGCTCATTTGACTTGACCAGTTTCCTCAAATGCATGCACACAGCAAACAAGAAGTTCTATTTTAATTTAGGATGATGAAGCATTTTTGCAATTTCTCTTTTTTCCCCTGACCTGAAGTGATACAGGTCACACATCAGATCAAAAATAAATTTCTTCAAATTTAACATGTACAGTATTATTTAATGTAATAGTTTAAGATGTTTCTGGTCCAGTGCACTCTATATATTATAATGCAATTACAAATAGATACGTAAACCAACCCATTTCAATGCATTCATATTTTATTTCTGCACAGACAAAAGACAATTTCACTTTCCAAGAAGCAAAGCTCAAAGCATCTTTTCAAACAACACTCTCACTCTTATTAATGACTTTGGCCACTTTCTACTTCTGTTTCTTGTCTCGTAATTCATCAAATAGTATTACAGCAGTAGTATGATAATAAAGGAGATTAAAGCTATTATATGATGCTGATGACACAAAGACATGCCTTCCCGTGTCACTGCTGAGTCCAGGAGTCATCACATGTTTTTGACACAGACAGAAGGTTTTTGAGCATAGCACCCATCGTCATCCCAGCACTTTCCATCTGAAAGTACAGAAAATATTTTCAGTTCAATATACGTCTCAAATGTAAATTTCCATAAACAGTGAGAATATTTTAGAGTTTGAGTGCATATTTTCCTTTATCTTATATGAGTAGCATGACTTAGACTTGTGTCTCCATAATTTATTTGCAAGTAGTGCTGGCGACCTCCTCCGTTATTGGGCTCTCCAGGACACCACTTTTTATAGTGGGAAGTAGCTACCATCACTCCAAAACCATTGCTTCTCCTGGAGGAGAGAGAGCAGATTATAGTTAAAAGAATATTGGGGTACTAAGGATGGAGCCTTGAGGGACACCACAATTAAAATGCCCAATAGAAACAATTCAATTGCCCATTTTAACATTCATTGTGCATTTTGCTAAGGCGGAACTACTGATTGGTTTTAAATCCTTAAAGTATTATTGAATGTAGATGGAATTTTTGAATAACCTTGAGAGCAAAAAGAAAATACATGTAATAAATTGCATGTATACGTATTGCACATTGAGTATTTGAGTATTTGTTCAACCATGAACATGCTGACTGTGTGTGCACTGGTTCGTACCATAGCAGCTCTGGCTGGATCTGCTGGTGAGTATTATGCCATCTACAGATGATGATACAGAAAAGGATTGAATTATTAATTAAATTATGGCTCCAATTTTATAGTTCTTCCAGAGACAAAGGCTGAAAGCAATGAAACATGTGAGTGGCTTTTTTTCATTTTACTTTTCTTCTACTGTCATCTGCAGAGACAATAGAGGAGGGTTACAACCACAGTTTGTTTTAAACAATATTTCTCAGATAATCTGGTCTGTGTTAGTTTGTGCTTATCACTGTGGACTGTCATATATGTACAGTTTTACATTTTATATATATATATACACACACACACACACACACACACACAGTGTATCACAAAAGTGAGTACACCCCTCACATTTCTGCAGATATTTAAGTATCTTGTTATGGCACAACACTGACACAATGACACTTTGACACAATGAAAAGTAGTCTGTGTGCAGCTTATATAACAGTGTAAATTTATTCTTCCCTCAAAATAGCTCAATATACAGCCATTAATGTCTAAACCAGCAGCAACAAGTGAGTACACCCCTAAGAGACTACACCCGTAAATGACCAAACTGAGCACTGCTTGTCATTCTCCTCTCCAAAATGTCATGTGACTCGTTAGTGTTACTAGGTCTCAGGTGTGCATAGGGAGCAGGTGTGTTCAGTTTTGTAGTACAGCTCTCACACTCTCTCATACTGGTCACTGAAAGTTCCAACATGGCACCTCATGGCAAAGAACTCTCTGAGGATCTTAAAAGACGAATTGTTGCGCTACATGAAGATGGCCAAGGCTACAAGAAGATTGCCAACACCCTGAAACTGAGCTGCAGCACAGTGGCCAAGATCATCCAGCGCTTTAAAAGAGCAGGGTCCACTCAGAGCAGACCTCGCGTTGGTCGTCCAAAGAAGCTGAGTGCACGTGCTCAGCGTCACATCCAAATGCTGTCTCTGAAAGACAGACGCAGGAGTGCTGTCAGCATTGCTGCAGAGACTGAAGAGGTGGGGGGTCAGCCTGTCAGTGCTCAGACCTTACGCCGCACACTACATCAAATTGGTCTGCATGGCTGTCACCCCTGAAGGAAGCCTCTTCTGCAAGTCTGTACACAAGAAAGCCCGCAAACAGTTTGCTGAAGACATGTCAACAAAGGACATGGATCACTGGAACCATGTCCTATGGTCTGATGAGACCAAGATTCATTTGTTTGGTTCAGATGGTCTCAAGCATGTGTGGCGGCGATCAGGTGAGGAGTACAAAGATAAGTGTGTCATGCCTACAGTCAAGCATGGTGGTGGGAATGCCATGGTCTGGGGCTGCATGAGTGCAGCAGGTGTTGGGGAGTTACACTTCATTGAGGGACA